>SZWC01001874.1:134116-144491 GCA_023375785.1 Penium margaritaceum | reverse complement strand
TGGTTGCGAGTGGTTGCGAGTGGTTTTGAGTGGTTGCAAGTGGTTGTTATAGGTTGCGAATGGTTGCAAGTGGTTGCGAGTAGTTGCGTGTAGTTACGAGTGGTTGCGAGTTGTTGCGAGTGGTTGTGAGTGGTTGAGCGGTTCCGAGTGGTTGCAAGTGGTTGAGTGATTGCGAGTGGTTGCGAGTGGTTGCGAGTGTTTGCGAGTGGCTGCGAGTGGTTGCGAGTGGTTACCAGTGGCTCCAAGTGGGTACGAGTGGTTGCAAGTAGTTGTGAGTGGTTTCGAGTGGTTGAAAGTGGCTGTGAGTGGTTGTGAGTGGTTGTGAGTGGTTGTGAGTGATCGCGAGTACTTGCGAGTGCTTGCAAGTGTTTGCGAGTGCTTGTAAAACGTTATGAGTGGTTGCGAGTGGTTGCAAGTGGGTGCAAGTGGTTCCATGCGGTTGCAAGTTCTTGCAACTTGTTGCTAGTGGTTGTGAGTGGTTGCGAGTGGTTGTGGGTTCTTGCAAGTGGTTGGGAGTGGTTGCAAGTTTTTGCAACTGGTTGCAAGTGGCTGTGAGTGGTTGTGAGTGGCTGCGAGTGGTTGTGAGTGGATGCCACTGGGTGCGAGTGGTTGTGAGTAATCGCATGTGGATGCGAGTGGTTGTGAGTGGTTGCGTGTGGTTGTGAGTAGTTGCAAGTGGTTGCGAATAGTTGCAAGTGGTTGCGAGTGATTGTGAGTGGTTGCAAGTGGTTACGAGTGGTTGCGAGTGGTTGTGAGTGGTTGTGAGTGGTTGTGAGTACTTACGAGTGGTTACGAGTGGTTGCGAGTGGTTGTGAGTTGTGGCAAGTGGTTGCAAGTGGTTGCCAGTTTTTGCCACTGGCTGCGAGTGGTTGTGAGTGGATGCCACTGGGTGCGAGTGGTTGTGAGTAATCGCATGTGGATGCGAGTGGTTGTGAGTGGTTGCGTGTGGTTGTGAGTAGTTGCAAGTGGTTGCGAATGGTTGCAAGTGGTTGCGAGTGATTGTGAGTGGTTGCAAGTGGTTACGAGTGGTTGCGAGTGGTTGTGAGTGGTTGTGAGTGGTTGTGAGTACTTACGAGTGGTTACGAGTGGTTGCGAGTGGTTGTGAGTGTTTGCGAGTGGTTGGGAGTGGTTGCGAGCAGTTGCGAGTGGTTGCCTGTGGTTATGAGTGGTTGCAAGTGGTTGCAAGTGGTTACGAGTGCTTGCAACTGGTTCCAAGTCGCTTTGTGTGGTTGCGATTGGTTACGAGTGGTTGCGTATGGTTGCGAGTGTTTGCGAGTGGTTGCAACTGGCTTTGAATGGTTGCGAGTTGTTGCAAGTGGTTGCCAGTTTTTGCCACTGGCTGCGAGTGGTTGCGACTGTTTGCGAGTGGTTGCAAATGGTTTCCAGTGATTGCAAGTGATTGCAAGTGGTTACAGGTGAATAGGAGTGGTTGAGAGTGGTTGCAAGTGGTTAAGAGTAGGTGCGAGAGGTTGCTAGTGGTTGCGAGTGGTTGCGAGTGGCTGTGAGTGATTTTGAGTGGTTGCGAGTGGATGCGAGTAGTTACGAGTTGTTGCGAGTGGTTGTGAGTGGCGCCAAGTGCTTAAACTTCCTCATTTCCTCCAACTGACCCCTTTGTCCCGTCAGCTTCATCGCCCGGCGTCCAGTCATCGTCTCACTCGACACCCCCGCACCGCCTTCTCGCATCGTCAACAGCAGCAGCGTGCCTTACGCCAGTCTATCTGCCTCCATTGCGAGCCAACTGGGGAACATGCCGTCACTCTCGTGATATCTGCGGACCAGTGTTCCTGCTTACTGCATGACCTCTTGTGCTGCAGCCAACTTCCTCTCGTTGTCAGGATATCGGATACCATCAGTCTTCCTGCTCATGTTTCAAGCCAACTGGGGAACAAGCCATCACTCTCTGACATTAGAGGAAGTGGTTGCCGTGCTTGCGCCCACTACTCGTCCGCTTCATCATCCTCCTCCTATCCTCCCTCGCCGTATCATAAGCATTGTATCCAGCCGTCTTCCCTTTCAGCCTTCACTCATCGTCTTCTTTTTCTGCCTCCTCCATCTTTCTCCGCATCTGCCTCATCTCAGCTTCATCTGCCTTGTTGCATGACCTCTTTTGCTGTAGCCAACTTCCTCTTCTCGTCAGGATATCGGACACCACCAGTCTTCTTGCTCGTGTTTCGAGCCAACTGGGGAACAAGCCGTCACTCTTCTGACAGCAGAGCAACTGGCAGCCGTGCTTGCGCCCACTACCCCTCCGCTTCATCATCCTCCTCCTATAATATCTCCTTCATCAGCTCCACTTCCCTACCTCATCATATCATTAGTATTGTTTCCAGCCGTCTTCCTCTCAGCCTCCACACATTGTCTTCTTCTTTTGCCTCCTCCAGCCTTTTCTGCATCTACCTCATCTCAACTTCATCTACCTCCTAGAGATCACCTTTCTCCATCCGCTTTATCATCATCTGCATCATTTCACAACACACGTGGTTCCGCCCATGCGCCCACTGAGCTATCAAGTCGCCTCTGCCATCAAGTGGCTCCTCCGCTTCCGTTTATATCCCCCGCTCGGCACAAGGATCCGCCCGGTCGCATCGCCTGTTTGCGACCACCCGTGCCCACGCCAAAAAAATCCACAGTGCACGCGGTTTGCCCCTGTGCCAGATTCCGCTATCATCCTTATCCGCCTCATCATCAACAAGCTTCAGCATCTGCTGCTAGTATAAGGATCTGTACACGCTAGCTGTCCTTTCTGTACCAGCCTGCACCCACGCTAGCAAAAGATTTTTTGCGGTGCGTCGGCACTTGCCTTCCACTTGCCGCATTCTACTCCTCTACTTCAAAGCGCACGTGGTTTTGGCCCTGCACCCACGCGGCCATTGGAGAATTCTTCGTCAGCATCAGCTTTCATCATCTGCTCGTCACAAGGATCTGCCTGGTCGCTTCACGTTTTGTGACGACCTGCATCCACACCAAGACTGTCGCAGCGCATGTGGTTTCATCTCTGCGTACATCCTTTCAGCATCTGTGCCTCATCACCTCCTCCTCAGTAGTAGCCTCATACTTTGCACAAAAATCCACCTGATCTGTTTGCTATAGCTCAAGGTGACGGGGACTTTTGCCCTCCTCATCTATCTCCTCAACTCATTCCTCCCTCATACATCCTCTCATGCCAAGTCAACCTTACAACTCCAAGACCGTGTTCCTGGTGTATTGGTCACCATTAATCTTTCTGCTCTTTTGACCGTGCTAATGAGTGGAACAAGTCGTCACTCCACCAGATCTGACCTTGGATAAGGAAAACTTGTCTCAGGGCGTAACGAGGGCGCGACGAGGGCATAACTAGAGCGCAACTAAGACGCAACTAGGGCGCAAGTAGGGCACAAGTAGGGCGCAAGTAGGGCGCAACTAGGGTACAACTAGGGCGCAACCTGGCCGTAGATAGTGCCCAAGTGAGGCTTAATTATAGTACAACTAGGGCGCAACTTGGGCGTAAAGAGAGTGTAAGTATGGTGCAACTAGGGCACAAGTAGTGCGCAAGCAGGATGCAAGTAGGGCGCAAGTAGGATGTAACTAGGGCGCAACTAGGACGCAGGTAGGGCGTAACTGGGGCGCAAGTATGGCACAACTAGGGCGCAACTAGGGTGCAACTAGGGCGCATGTAGGGCACAAACAGGATGCAAGTAGGACAAAACTAGGGTGCAACTAGGAAGAATGTAGGACGCAAGTAGGGAGCAAGTAGGGCGCAACTAGGGCACAACTAGGGCATAACTAGGGCACAAGTAGGGTGCAACTAGGGCGCAACTAGGGCACAACTAGGACACAACTAGGACGCAATTAGGGCGTAGCTAGTGCCTATCTGAGGCGCAACAAGCGCATAACTAGGACGCCAGTAGGGCGCAAGTAGGGGGCAAGTAGGGCGCAACTGGAGGGCAACTAGGATGTACCTCGTGCCCAACTAAGGCACAACTAGGACACAACTAGGAAGCGACTAGGCTGCAACTAGGATGCAACTAGGGCAGAAGTAGGACGCAAGTATGGTGCAACTAGGGCGCAACTAGGGCGCAAGTAGGGCATAGCTAGTGCCCAACCAAGGCGGAACCAGGGCGGAACTAGGACGCAACAAGGGCGCAAGTAGGATACAAGTAGGAAAGAACTAGGGCGCAAGTAGGGTGCAAATATGGCGCAAGAAGGGTACAAGTAGGGCACAAGTAGGGCGCAACTAGGATGTAACTTGGGAGCAAGTAGGGCGCAAGTTGGCGGCAAATAGGGCAAAAGTAGGGCAAAACTAGGGCGTAACTAGGACACAAGTAGGGCGCAAGTCGGGCGTAACTATGGTACAAGCAGGGCACAACTAGGACGTAACTAGGATGCAACTAAGGTACAACTAGGGTGCAACTAGGGTGCAAGTAGGGGGCAATTAGGGCGAAACTAGGGCATAACTAGGACACAACTAGGACGCAACTAGGGCACAAGTAGGGTACAAATAGGGCCCAACTACGGCACAAGTAGGATGCAACTAGGGTGCAGGTAGAGTGCAAGTAGGGCGTAACTAGGACCCAACTAGGGCGCAACTACGGCCCTAGTAGGGAGCAATTGGAGCGCAAGAAGGGTGCAACTAGGGCGCATCTAGGGCGTAACTAGGACGCAAGTATGGCCTAAGCAGGGCGCAACTAGGGTGCAACTAGGGTGCAACTAGAGCGCAAGTAGGGCGCAACTAGGACACAACTACGGCGCAAGTAGAGCGAACCCAGGACCCAAGTAGGGTGCAAGTAGGGCACAACTACGGCACAACCAGGACATAACTAGGGCGCAAGTAGAGTGCAACTAGGGCACAAGTAGGATACAAGTAGGGCACACCTAGGGCGCAAGTAGGACGCAAGGAGGGCGCAAGTAGGGTGTACCCAGGGTGCAATGAGGGTGCAACTAGGGTGTAAGTAGGGCGCAAGTAGGGTGCAACTAGGGCATACCTAGGGTGCAACTAGGTCATAGTTAGTGTCCAACTGAGGCGCAACTAGGGCGCAAGTATGGTGCAAGTAGGGCGCAAGGAGGGCGCAACGAGGGCACAAGTACGGCGCAAGTAGGGCGCAACTAGGACGCCACTAGGGTGCAACTAGGACGCAACTAGGGCATGGCTAGAGCCCAAACTAAGGCACAAGTAGGGTACAATTGAGGTGCAAGTAGGGCGCAACTAGGACACAAGTAGAGTGCAACTAGGGCACATCTAGGGCACAAGTAGGGCGCAAGTAGGACGAGAGTATGGCACATTTAAGGCGCAACTAAGGCACAAGTAAGACGCAACTAGGACACAACTAGGGTACAAAAAGGGTCCATGTAGGATGCAAATAGGGCGTGACTAGGGCACAACTAGGGCGCAAGTAGGACGTAAGTAGGATGAAACTAGGGTGCAATTAGGGCGCAACTAGTGCGCAAGTATGGTGCAAGTAGGGGGGAACTAGGGCGCAACTAGGACGCAACTAGGGTGCAACTAGGGCGTAGCTAGTGCCCAACCGAGGCACAACTAGGGCGTAGCTAGGGCGCAAGTCAGGCGCAAGAATGACGCTACTAGGGTGCAGGTAGGGCGCAACTAGGACGTAATGAGGATGCAAGTAGATCGCCTTAAGGGCGCCACTAGGGTGCAACTAGGGCACAACTAGGGCGCAAGTAGGACGCAACTAGGGCCAATATTACGGCGCAAGAAAGGCGAAACTAGGTAAGGCTGCACACCAAATCCTAGGATTTGTGAATAAGATTCATGTACCCGGATAAAGATTTGGATTCGGGGATCCAAATCCTTCATGAGGATTTGATTCGGGATTCGGAGATCCTTTTCCATATTGTTTCAACATGGAAAACAGGGATTTATGTGGCAGATAAGAGGATTTTTACCTGCCATCACCCATAGGATTCGGAAAAGATTCGTGAATCTTACGGATTCGGGAATCCAGATTCGGATTCGTCAATCAAAGCCAGACCTGGACTCGGATTCGTGAATCCAAATCCAATCTGGGATCCGGGAATCTTACCCGGTGTGCACCCTTACAAGTAGGGCGCAACTAGGGTGCAACAATGGCTTAATGAGGACTGAAGTAGGGCGCACGTAGGGCACAAGTAGGGCGCATGTAGGGCGCAACTAGGACCCAACTAGGGCGCAAGTAGGGCGCAAGTAGGACACAACTAGGGTGCAACTATGGCGTAACTAGGGCACAAGTAGGACGCAAGTAAGGTGCACCTAGGCCGCAACTGAGGCGCAACTAGGGCGCAAATAGGGCACAAGTAGGGTGTAAGCAGGGCACAAATAGGACATAAGTAGTCCCCAGCTGAGGCACAACTGGGGCGCAACTAAGGCGCAAGTCCCTACTCGTGGTGCAAGTAGGACGCAAGAAGGACACAACTAGGACGCAAGTAGGGTGCAAGGAGGGCGCAACTAGGGCGCAACTAGGGTGTAGCTAGGGCACAACTATGTCATCGCTAGAGCCCAACTGAGGTGCAACTAGGGCGTAACTGAGGTGCAAGTATGGCGCAACTAGGGCGCAAGTAGGACACAACTACGGGATAACAAGGAGGCAAGTAGGGCGCAAGTAGGGGGCAAGTAGGGTGCAAGTAAGGTGCAACTAGGGCACAACTAGGGCGCAAGTAGGGTACAATTAGAGCGTAACTAGGGCACAACTAGGACGCAAGTAGGACACATGTAGGGTGCAAGTAGGATGCAGCTAGGGCGTAACTGTCAGAATATTGAAGACAAAGTCAACACTGACTGAATCCCTCGGATAATCCGGGTTGTAAATAAGGTTCAGGCTCTACACCGAGCCGACACAAACCACCTCGCCAACAGATTGTCGGCCACGATCCAAGAACCAGAGGCAAGCTGTCCCTAATATCTGCGACCATATCGCAATCGCGTCCTCCTAGCAGAAAGAAGCTGTTGCTTTGTTTTTGTCCTCGTCTGCTATATTTTATCGCGGATGTTTATTCCCTTGAAGTTAACCAAAAACAGTTCTGTCCATCCTGTTCACCTTTGGTTTTGCTATTTCACCGCCGTGTCTTCACTCTGCTTGCTCCTTTGGTCACTCTTCAACTATCGTTCACTCTCCGCCCTCGGCCATGCACCTCTTTGCTCCGTCACTCTCGTCCCTTCACTTAATCTCTCCCACTTCACTCCTCAGAACATCAATTCCACCCACCTTGCTACACCATTCCCTTGCTATGACTACCTTTGCATGTGATAGCTCTACCTCATCGTCCTACACCTGCCAAAAGACTCCCCTCCACCGCTTCTACAACTAACTCCTACGTTCCTCTTTGCTTTCGTCAGCATCTCCACGTCTGACAACGACTTTGCTTCTTCCGACTCATGCCATCGCTTCCATTGCTCACTCCATTTTTCTAACAGCTACTACGGGGCAGGTAGGATGCAAGTACAACACAACTAGGTCATAACTAAGGCGCAATTATGACGTAGCTAATGCCCAAGTGAGGCGCAACTACGGCGCAACAAGGACGCAAGTAGGGCGCAAGTAGGGCCCAGGAAGGGCACAAATGTGGCACAGGTATGGCGCAAGTATGGCGCAAGAAAGGCGCAACTAGGTGGAAACTAGGGTGCACGTAGGGAGAACTAGGGCGCAACAAGGGTGCAACTAGGGTGCAACTAGGGTGTAGCTAAAGCCCAATTGAGGCACAACTAGGGCGCAACTAAGGCGCAAGTATGGCACAACTAGGACACAAGTAGGGCGCAACTACTGCACAACTAGGGTGCAACTAGGGCGCAACTAGGGCACAACTAGGGCGCAAGAAAGGTACAAGTAGGGCACAAGTAAGGTGCAACTAGAGCGCAACTAGGGTGCAAGAAGGACGCAAGTATGGTGCATCTAAGGCGTGACTAGGGTACAACTAGGGTGCAAGTACGGTGCAAGTATAGCACAACTAGGGTACAACTAGGGTGCAACTAGGGCGCAAGTAGGGTGCAAGTAGGGTACAACCAAGGCACAACTAGGTCGCAGCTAGGGCGCAACTAGGGTGTAGCTAGTGCCCAACTGAGGCGCAATTAGGGTACAACTATGGCGCAAGTCACGTGTAAGTAGGGTTCAAGTAGGACGTGAGTGGAACGCAAGTAGGATGCAAGTAGGGCAAAACTAGGGTGCGAATAGGGTACAACTAGGGCGTAGCTAGGGCCCAACTGAAGAATAACTAGGGCGCAAGTATGGTACAACTAGGGTATAGCTGCGGTGCAAGTAGGGCGCAGGTAGGACGCAACTAGGATGCAACTAGGGATCAACTAGGGCGCAAGAAGGTTGCAAGTAGGCTATAAGTACGGTGCAACTTGGGCGCAATTAGGGCGCAACTAGGGCACAACTAGGGTGCAAGTAGGTGGCAAGTAAGGCGCAAGTAAGACGTATTTAACGCGGAACTAGGATGCAACTAGGGCGCAAGTAGGACGCAAGTAGGGCGCACCTAGGGCGCAACTAGGGCGCAACTAGGGCGCAAGTAGAGTGCAAGTAGGACACAACTACGGCATAACTAGGGCGTAACTAGGGCACAGCTAGGGCGTAACTAGTGTCCAACCCGGGTGCAACTAGGACACAATTAGGGCACAAGTAGGGTGCAAGTAGGGTTTACCTAGGATGCAACGAGGGCGCAACTAGGGTGCAAGTATGGCGCAAGTAGGCCGCAAGTAGGGCATAACTAGGGTGCAACTAGGGCACAGCTAGTGTCCAACTGAGGTGCAACTAGGGCGCAAATAGGGCACAAGTATGGTGCAAGTGGGGCGCAAGAAGGGCGCAACTAGGGCACAAGTAGGGCGCAAGTAGGGCGCAACTAGGACGCAACCAGGGTGCAACTAGGGCGCAACTAGGAAGCAACCAGGGTGCAACTAGGGCGCAACTAGGACGTGGCTAGAGCCCAACTAAGGTGTAACTGGGGTACAATAGAGGTGCAAGTAGGGTGCAACTAGGACGCAAGTACAGTGCAAGTAGGGCGCAAGAAGGGTGCAACTAGGACGCAAGTAGGGCACAAGTAGAGCACAACTAGGGTGCAACTAGGGCGCAACTACGGTGCAACTAGGGCGTATATAGAGTCCAACTGAGGCGCAACTGGGATGCAACAAATGCTCAAGTAGGGCCCAAGGAGTGTGCAAGAAGGGCACAAGTAAGGCGCAACTAGAGCGCAACTAGGGTGCACGTATGGGGCACGTAGGGAGCAACTAGAGGGTAACTAGGGCACGACTAGGGCGGAAATAGTGTGAGCCCAAGTAGGGACCAACTGGTGCAACTATAGTACAACTAGAGCATAAGTAGGGGGCATGTAGGACGCAACTAGGGTGCAACTAGGGTGTAGTGAGTGTCCAACTGGGGCGCAAATAGGGCGCAACTAAGGTGCAACCCGGGCTCAAGTAGGGTCCAAGTAGGGCGCAACTAGAGCGCAAGTAGGGCGCAAGTAGGATGCAATTAGCGCGCAACTAGGGCACAACGAGGATGTAGATAGTACTAAACTGAGGCGCAACTAGGGCGCAAGCAAGGCACAACTAGGGCGCAACTAGGGCGCAAGTAGGGCGCAAGTAGTGCGTAACTAGGGCACAACTATGGCTCATCTAGGGCTCAAAGAGGGCGCAAGTAGGACGCAACTAGGGTGCACCTAGGGTATAACTATGACACATCTAGGTCACAAGGGGGAAGCAAGTAGGACACAAAGAAAGGACAACAAACTTCAATATGTAGAGGCACGCTGTGGCTACTATGCACACCAAACAACCAAATTAGGCATATGTCACTGACCATGACCAAAGAATATCAGTTAGGGTGGTCAACATTCACAGCCCATAGCACGAGTCACAAATGGTTAGAGTGGCAAACAATGGTTTTGAAATACTTGTTTTCAACTAGCAAGTACAACGACCTTCAATAAGTAATAGCACGGTGTAGTTACCATGCACAATGACCAACCAAGGTACGCATATGTACTAGCTTTGACCAAAGAAATCCATTGTGTGTGGTCAACGTTGACAACTCATAATACGAGTCACAAGTGGTCAGAGGGGGAAAGAATGGTTTGGGAATACTAGTTATCCATAAGCAAGTACAAAGACCTTCATTATGTAGTGGCACAGTGTGGCGACCATGCACAGTGATCAACCAAAGTATGCATATGTCATTGACCATGACCAAAGAATTTCACTTTATGTGGTCAACGTTGACAACTCACAACAAGAGTCACAGATAGTCAAAAGGGGTAACAATGGTTTGGGAATACCGGCTATCAACTAGAAAGCACAAAGAACTTTCATATGTAGTGACACGGCGTTTTAACCATGTAAAGTGACAAACCAAAGTAGGCATGTGCCACTAACCACGACCAAAAGAACTTCACAGTGTGTGGTCAACGTTGAAAA
>SZWC01001874.1:121352-131461 GCA_023375785.1 Penium margaritaceum | reverse complement strand
AAGTAATGGTTTGGGAACACCAGGTATCAACTGGAAAGCACAAGGATCTTCAATAAGTAGTGGCACGGTGTGGCTACCATGTACAATGACCAACAGACGTAGGCATGTGTCACTCCATGACCAAATAATGACACTATGTGTGGTCAATTTGGACAACTCATAACACGAGGCACAAATAGTTAGAGGGGGAAACAACGGTTTGTGAATACTAGTTATCGATAAGCAAGTAAAAAGACATTGAATATGTAGTGGCACCGTGTGGCTACCAAGCAGGGTGACCAACCAAAGAATGCATATGTCACTGACCATGACCAAAGAATTTCAGGTCATGTGGTCAACGTTGACAACTCACAAGAAGAGTCACACATAGTCACAGGGGGTAACAATCGTTTGGGAACACTTCCTTTCAACTAGAAAGCACAAAGACCTTTAGTACGTAGTGACATGGCGTGGCAACCATGTCCAGTGACAACCCAACCATTCACAATGTGTGGTCAACATTGACCACTAACCATGACAAAAAGCCACTAACCATGACAAAAAGAATTTCACAATGTGTGGTAAACATTGAAAACTCGTAACACGAGCCACAAATGGTCAGACGGGAAAACAATGGGTTGGAAACACTAGTTATCAACTAGTGAGTGAAAATGCCTTCAACAAGTAGTGGCATGGTGTGGCTAGCATGCGCAGTGACCAACCAAAAGGATGCATACGTCACTGACCAAGACCAAAGTTGTCCACTATGTGTGGTCAACATTCACAACTCATAACATGAGTCACAAATTATCAAAGGGAGAGACAATGGTTTGGGACTCCTATGTATTGACTAGAAAGGACAATGAACTTCAGTACGTAGTAGCACGGTGTGGCTACTATGAACTACTAACAACCAAACTAGGCATATGTCACTGACCATGACCAAAAAATTTCAGTATGGGTGGTGAACGTTTACAACCCATAACATGAGTCACAAATGGTAAGAGGGGGAAACAATGGTTCTAAAACATTCATTTTCAACTAGCAAGTACAACAACCTTCACTAAGTAGTAGCACGGTGTGGCTACCATGCACAATTGCCGACCAAAGTAGGCATACGTACTGCCTTTTACCAATGAAATCCAATCATTAGTGGTCAACATTGACAACTCATAACACGAGTCACAAATGGTCAGAGGGTGAAACAATGGTTTGGGAACACTAGGTATCAAGTAGCAAGCACAAGGACCTTCAATAAGCAGTGGCACGGTGTGGCTACCATGTACAATGACCAACCAAAGCAGGCATGTGTCACTGACCATGACCAAAGAATGTCACTATGTGTGGTCAACTTTGACAACTCATAACACGAGTCACAAATGGTTAGAGGGGGAAACAGTGGTTTGTGAATACTAGTTATTGATTAGCAAGCAAAAACACCTTCAATATGTAGTGGCACAGTGTGGCTACCATGCACAGTGACCAACCAAAACATGCATGTCACTGACCATGACCAAAATCTTTCACTTCATGTGGTCAACGTGGACAACTCACAACAAAAGTCACCGATAGTCTGAGGGGGTAACAATGGTTTGGGGACACTGGCTGTGAACTAGAATGCACAAAGACCTTCAGTACGTAGTCACACGGCATGCGACCATGTACAATGACAAACCAAAGTAGGCATATGCCACTAACCATGACCAAAACAATTTCACAATGTGTGGTCAACGTTGGAAACTCATAACACAAGTAACAAATGGTCAAAGGAGGGAACAATGGGTTGATAATACTAGCTATCAGCTAGCAAGTACAAAGACCTTCAACAAGTAGTGGCACGGTGTGGCTAGCGTGCACAGTGACCAACCAAAGGATGCATACGTCACTGTGATACCCCCAATTTTGCCACGCCCTTGATTATCTCCACATAGACACAGTTTTGCGCCGTCCGCTGATCCCACACTTCTCACTGCTATCACGGTTCTACTAAGACACGTAGCGGAATCACGGGACCCCAACCTCTAGTTATTGGAAATTCTGCAAATGGAAGGCCTGAATCTTAGTGCACAAACCTCACCGATGAATGACACTCCGCGGTCCACTCCTTGTCACATGGGAGCCGCCACCGCGTGGCTTCCAGCTCCTCTTCGCGGAACCTTTTGTTCTGCGGACGTGTGCAACCGAAGGCTCCGCCGGCAGTTCACTTCACTCGGACTTTCGGTTCTTCGCGCACACAACCTCCGCAGCGCGCGGAGAACGGTCCCAGGATTACAGAAGGCAAGGAGACAGTGGGATAGCGAGCAACCAGAGCGGTTAAATGTCTTTAGATGATTTTTGCAGAGTACACAGAAGAGTATGCAAGACTGAGTTGCACTTGTGCTATTGCTACTGAGGCCCTTTTCTACTTGGGACTCCGCACGACGTGTCTACCTGCTGTCAGTCTCATCCCTCTCATACTACCCTCATTCCCCCTACTTGGACTCCACGCGGTGCGGCTACACACCGCGGGTCTCGTCCTCAGCCATCGACCCATACACACATTTAGTACATCCTATACTGACTTTCTTCATCCGCGGCTTGTGTACGCGGTTCTTTGTGTTCTTCCTTGAATCTTCGTCTTCCGTAATGTGTCTCCAAATGCTGCTCCGTATTTTATGCGAGATTACTCATTCTGATTGGATGTTTCTCCCTTGATGGCTCGGCCCTTCCGCTGACCTATCTACGCCTTGTCGGTGATTGCGGATCTTGCTGCGGCTTGTCCTTGTTCTCCTTGCACCGCGGATTTCCCGCCACCGCTTCCCGCCTCTTTCTCTTTCGATCGCGAGCACTTGACCTGGTGGAACCGCCGTAGGTGGTTATGCTAACCTGCGGCGGCTCTCTTGTAGACTCCCTAGTCCTCATCGCCCCTGGAGTCTGCGCCACCCCTCGCTCAACCGCGTCCGCCGGAGCCAGCGTCCTGTGCGAGGATCAAAGCCTGCCCCATGCCTCTCTCCGCGGATGAATCTTTCCCGCGGAGCTGCGGTGGAAGTTTGCTTGACACTGATGTCCCCAACCCCCCTTTTTTGCATGACTCTGTCCCAGACTCTCTTAGCGAGTTATCCGCTTGAAGTGTTTGCGGGGCCTTGGACGGTTCTGTTCCTGGCACGGCCTGTACTACTTCTCCACGGTTCCTCCCTTTCTCTATAACCTTTCCGCACACTCATCGTGGACGAAGAGTCTACACCCTTCGCACCGTGCTTCCATCGTGGGCGTGTTGACCAGCTTCTTGCATGAGGAGCATTGTGGTGTGCGCCCGTATCTTTTGCAGCTTGAGCACCGGTAAACCCTTTTTCCCTAGTTTCTCTGCCCCACCTCCGCGGTGTAGTGCTCATGTGCAATTCCTCCGCAGTGTTCGCAGCGATAGACGACCCCTTCGAGCCGTCCGCCGCAGTTGTCCCCGGTTCAGGTTCGTTTGTAGGAGAACTTCCACTTGATCTTCCGTGTCTTGCCACGACAGCCACTGCAGGTCCAAATGCCCTCCTTCCCGCGCACCCCACACTGTAGGTGGCACATTGTCCTGCACATTCCGCACGGCTTGCCAAACTCTGTTAAATCCTTCGCGCATGCCCCGTAGACCGGAGCCAAGGTGTCTTCATCATGGGATAGTGCGGCCCCTTCCTCCACGGCATCAATCCCTACTCACTTGTGGCATTCTCCCGCCCAAACCGAGCTCCTTGTAAGCAGGCAACCTTGGTGGGCCAGCCTGTTGCATTGATGGCAGTGCTCACCCTTGCTGACCGCCCTGACACAAGTGAGGCAGCTCTCCACGGTTGCTCTGGGCGAGTCTTCCTCATTCTCCGAGTCCAGTTCTTCCCCTTCCGTGGTTACCTCCGGTGGCTTTCGTGTTCCCTGCTGATGTTCGGCCTCTCGACAACACTGTCTGCACCTCTTCGGTTCGCTGCACACCCCTTTTTCATTCTGCGGCTGTTCCAGGCACTTGTCACATATTTTCCGGTGACATCCTTCACAGTCCTACACCGTCCTGCCCCAGTGGTTCCCACATTGGGTGCATGTTTTGCTTTCCTTCTCCTTCCTGGCCTGTTCCGCTGCTGCCACCCGTCCCTCCTCTTGCCATTGTAACGTGGTTGTGCCCGAGACCGTGCGGGGTCCGGTCGCTTCCCTGCCTGCTCCTCCTCTTCCTCCTCTTCCTCCAGATCCCACCTTCCGCGTGCTTCTCCTCCTTGGTCTGGTTTGGCCTCTTCACCTCCTTTTTCTTCTGCTCCGCTTCCTTCTCCTGACCCTCCTTGAGGCAGTTCAGACACGTGCGGTTTAGCCCAATGCAGCTCTTGGCCAGCCCCTGGTGCGCTGGCTGGCCGCAGACGCGGCAGATGCCCTTTAAGAGGGATGCCTCCGGCAAGTTTTCCTCGCACACCGTGCAGGGGCCTGTGTAGCTGGCCAGGTCACAGGGGCTCATGGGTGCACCTTTCCGTAGAGTAGCAGTGGGTGTCCTAGGGGCTTCCTCTTTGTTGCCCGTTCGTTGTGATTCCAACTGCTCCGGTCGTTCCGGGCGCTCCTGCTGCTGTCTGCCTCCGTGCTCCTCCCTTTGTCGCCTCTGCCCCGCCTGCACTTCCCCCTCAGATACCTCCTGAACATCAGAGCCGTCCGTTGGTTCATCTTCCTTAGGTTCCTGACTCCATGCTTCCTCTTGCCCCGACACCTGAGCCTCACACCGCTCCAACACCTCCTCCTCCCGCCATCCCCTTGAGCCCTTGCGTTGCTCAAGCGGGGGAAGTTCCCCACCCATTCTTGGTATGTATGTCTACCAGGCCGGGGGTAGCAGGACGAACTCGGTGGCCGGGTAGCTCCGCTCACTGAACCCATCCGGACCTTCCAACCAAACATGTCCCGCATCCACGGCGGCCACGCGGTACACCTCGCGTGCCTTTTTTGCTTCACGTCCCGCGCCTGGGAATGGGCGGGGCTAGACCAGGTTCCCTTCCCTGATTGGCCCATGGTTGAGGCGTCGGTGGGCAGTGCGCATCCGCGCCAGGCCGAGACAGAGGCGCGGAGCTGAGCCTCTGCCCTCACTGCAGATGTTTTCTGGCATTGTGCTCGGTACCACTCCTGTACCTACTTGTCTTTTGCCATCTCCCGTTCCTCCTCTGATCGACCATCCTGCTGATGCTCCAGGTCAAGTGGTATCTGCAGTGGTGGTTGTAGCATGCCCAGAGCCGCGCGCGGAGGCTGTCCAAAGAGGAGGACGTGGGGCAAGAACGATGTGGCGCGGCTGGGGTTGATGTTGAGGAAGTGGGTGGTTTTCTTGAGGGTTTTCCCCCAATCTCTTTCCTCTGCGGTGGCCACTGCCTGTTGGAGGACTTCGTGCAACCACTCGACTTGTCCTTGAGACTGGGGGTGGTACCGTCCGGAGTGCACGTGTTGCACGCCCCACTCTGCCAGTTCTTGGCGGAATGCCCCTGCAAACTCTGGGCCATTGTCGCTGTGCACCACGTGGCAACCACTGAAGCGGTACAAGATCTTCTCACGAATGAAGTGGGCCGCCCATTCTGAGGACTTGTTCGGGACGGCCTTGACCCATATGAACTTCGTAAAGTGATCCACTACTGTAATCCAGTACCGCTCCCCTCGAGCGCGGCGAGGGCGTGACCCATGGAAGTCAATGATGATACGATCCAAGGGTTCGCCCATGGGAGAGGGCAAGTATAGGGGAATGTTCCGTGGCGTAACGTTTCAGTGTCGCTCACATGGCGCAGAGTGTTGCACCACCTCTTTTATGATTACCAGAAGATATGGCACATGCAGGATGGGGGATAACCGCTCCTTCAGTGCTTGCACCCCAGAATGGTAGTGTCGGTAGTAGGTCTCGACCACCGCTCTCTGCATGGTGGGCGGAGGCACCCACGGGATATGTGGCGTGGTCCGCCAAAGGCGACCGCCCTCCCATGCATACTGCTCACAGAGGCGGGCGAGGTCATCCTTCTTCCGCCGGTCATACTCCACCCCCATCTGGGCGCCCAAGGTTTTGTATACCTTGTCTGCATCCATTTTCTGTTATTCCTTGATTGAGGCGCGGGGCAAGATGTGAGCGGTCTGCCAGATCCGCCAATCTTGTGTTTCAACAGGTCCCTTCTTGCCTGCATTTTCTACGACAGCCTCCCCTGCCTTCCTCTTCTTCTCTTTCTGTAGCGCTGGCAACCCCTGGGCTCGCCTTGCATCTTCTTCCGCCTTCATTGCCTGCAAGCGACGTTGATTCTCTTCATCATACGCGGGTGGCTCTCTGTCCCAGCTGTCCGGGGCTGGGAAGAGCCGCAGGAATGCCACCGCACGTAGTTCCCCTTCGTTCCACTGGCCACGCAGCCCCACCTCTGGTAGTGCCGTATGCCGCCGATCCCGTGCTCCGCGGACCTTGCCCATCTCTACCCTTGGCTTTTGTCCCGCCGCTACCTCGTGGAGTCGCAACAGACTTGGTCCCTTTGCAATGGGCTGTTCTTCGTCCGGCTCTGGTGACTCACTCAGCTCGGAGATCACCACCCCCGCGGTCCTCTCCTTGGTCTCCACGACCGTAGTGCTTTCCTTTGCCCCTTTCTCTTGGTGCGCTGCTGCGCCGGTGCCTCCCAGCACGGGCTGTAAGTGAGCTAGAACCGAGCCAGCGGGCATTAAGACATTGCGGAATACTGCCATGAGCAACTCCATGGCTTGTACCGCGTCCCGCTGGACTTGCACGAGCTGCGCCGGGTTGATGTTCTTTGGTGTGTCCTGAGCGAGGCGGTGCTGCTTGCTGCGCTTGTCACCGGGGGTACCAACCGTGCTATCCTTAATGGTACGCTTTTCTTGTCCTGGTCAGCGGGATGTCGGCGTGACGTCCGCGGAGGGGGCTTTTGTCTCCGCGGTTTGCTCCTTCCTACGGGTGGCTGCGGCGCTGATCAAGGCAGCTTGGTGTGGGGCAGCCTGTCTACTGGCGCTTGCTAATGCCGCAGCTTGCTTGGCCACCTTCTGAAGCCTGGCCTGTTTATCCCGCAAAGCCCTTCACAAGACAGGTCAGGGAACGCCCTTTCATGTTGTCCTCTTGGCTCCAGCCGATCTCACTTGCGCACGCTCATCCTGTCCCTGACTTTTGCCTGCCACTTGAACCGTTCCCTGTTGCTCCGCTGCTTGTTCTCCTGTCTCTTGTTCCGCCATTGGCCTCATTACCTCCGCCACACCTCGCCCCGCATCTTCTATTTCTGCCACCGCGGCCTCCACTCTTGCCTCCTCCAGTTGTGTTTCCAGCTCCGCGACAACCTGTGTTGCAGCTGCCTCTGCTTCTTGCTTCTCTTCTTCCACCCTCTGCTGCGAGATAGCCTGCAGCTTGCCACTTGTCTACACGAGCTGAGGAGAATCGCGGCGGTATTCCTGAGCCCCCTCTATTTCCATAAGAATGCGGCTCTTCTCCTCCTGACACACTCCAGCTGCTTCCCGGGCCTAGTGGTTTGCACCCTCTTCCGTTAGATGTGTGCCCACTCTTGATAGTGTCTTCCACATTCCTTGTGCTACCGCGGCTACAATCCACTGCCGAGGAGCTCCATCCAACGTGAGCTGCCAGCATTCACTGATGGCGGCATACCAATTCTCGTATCACATCTCCGAATCTGTGATGCTTGCAAGTTCCGCCGTCGTGTACTGTGCTCCCCATATGGCAGTGACCAGCCCGATCAGGTATCCCCACCTCCAGACCTTTGCCGCGGTTTTCCGGTCTGGTGCCTCCATCGTTCCCCCTGGCATCTGGTGGGCATGGTAGAGAGTGAGTACCTTGGCGCGTACCTGAAGCAGATGCACGTAGCATCGGGTGGGGTCCACGTTCTGGTCGTTGCGGACCAGGAACCACCATTCACAGGCAGTGTTCACCGCGCTTTCTGGTTCTTCTTTATCAAGAAATGCGGCCACACCTGTCATTCCACTGCTCGGCCGAAGATAGAGGATGTTGCGGAGCGTCGAAATGTGTCACTCTGTACCTGCTGTTTCCAGCAATTGGTCTTGTTGCCCGCACTGGTTCAGTGCCAGTACAATCTTGGCCGCACATTTGAGAGCCATCTGCCATGCCTTCTTGTAAAAGGAGTCCCCCATGTCCGCGCGAATCGCCCCCAGGAGCTTGTCCTACGGGTGCATAATAACACTGCTGACCACGTCCAGTAGCTGATTTGCCTTGGGCTGATCTCCGCTATCTCTGGAGCTTTCTTCCAGGTAGGTCCGCGCTCCTTCCATTATTGTTTCTGCACTGAGTGCGGGGTGTGGTGTACCATGCGATGGCTTGTGGAGAGGAAGAATGTGCTGCTGGCATGAAGGGGCCAAGGGGCAGTGGAGCACCTGCGGATGCGGTTAGCGCTGGTGATGCGGGAGGGACTTGCATCGGAGGTACTCCTGGTGATGCTGCTGGGGCTGCTGCCATGGGTGGTGCGGTGGGGTCTGGGACCGGAGTTACTCCTAGGCCCGCCGTTGTTGGGGGTGTGAAAGGGTCGGACGTCAGTGCTGTTCCAGGTGAGGTTACCGCTACAGTCGTTGAGGGTGCAGGGGGACCTTGTGGGGCCACAGGTTTCCTTAGTGACGCGGAGGGGATTCGAGGAGCCGAGAATGTTGTAGGTGGCACGGAAGGGTCCCGGGCAGCTGGAGATGCCCCAAGTGATGCAAGATGGCCCAAAGTTGGAGGTGTTTCAGGTGAATTTATTGCTGCTGCTACTGCCGGGGGCGCGAAAGGGTCGCGGGGGGCCTGAGTTGCCCCAGGTGAGGCTGCGGTCACAGGTGGTGCGGAGTGTCTTATTCCGGTTTCGTCTCGGTTTGCATTCTACCGCCGGATAGGTCGCCTTGTAATGCCACCACCCCCCCCGGTTTGCATGCGCAGACTCCGCGCGGGACGGACGAGCCATGGCAGAGGCGGTTCCGCGATTGACCCCCTAGCTCCGTGTGACGCGGCGAGTGAACCGAGTGCCAGAGGTCGATGGCGTGAGAACCATGGGAAGTGGATCAGGGGATGGACGAGCTGAAGAAAAAAGGGGGTAAACGATCGAATGCCAGAGACGAAAATGAGACTGAGGATGCCAGCGCTGAGCAGTGTATCTGCTTGGCGCGGCGCGAGCCAGTTGACTGCAAGGATCATGTCGTATGTGCGGACAGTGCACACATGCACAATATGCGGTGCATGCACGTTGGCGACTTGGATGGATAGGGCCACGATTTGACCGATGGGCGCATCAATGGCTCCGGTGGATATGGAGAAGCGGACTTTGTGAGGTTGCAAACCACACAAACCTAAAGTGTGGATCCCTTGTTCGAGTGTGATATGTTATTTTGGTTGCAATACCAAGAGCGGTTGGTGGCCTCTCATGTCAGGACCCGTTTTCTAGACCGTTGCTATCTGGTGCATTGACAAAGGGTCATGGGCCCACACTTCTGGTTCTAAGGCATGCTTCGAAGACCGACTAGCGTGTGGTCTTGCAGGGCGCAAAGGTACAACAAGGACACGACCATCGGACGGCTCCATCTGCTCCATCGGCTTCTTCAGGTAGGGTGCACGTACGGGGCAGACCAAGGGACGAGGAACAGCTCTGTCCATGTCGGACAAGACCCTCGAGCTCCAACGGGATTAAGCTCTACCCCTTTTTAGAAGGTGGTATGACCCCGAGTCTTTTCTCTCACGACGGCACCATCGCCTTAGGCAATCATCGGCGGGAGGGGTATGGAACGGAACCAACTGCACCTTTTGACAGCGGTTGCAGTCAGCAGCCTCATCAGCCTCATCGGCCTCAACAAAGCAGAGTAGCAGCAAAGCAGAGAAGACAAGCAACAGCAGGAAATGGCGGATCTGAGTCAAGCCCGCCTTGAGGCGGGTATGTCCAAATTCACGAGGACAGGGTCTCCCTTGTGGAAATGGCAATTTGAGATTGTCATGAACGTGCGTGGCTACCTCGACAACATAAAAGGGACCGAGACGGTACCCACCGATGCGACCGTGATGACGCATGCGGCTGACCTTGCAGCATGGACGATGAAGAACAACATGGCTCTTGCCATTCTTGTGACGTCCATCAACGAGACTCAACACTCCCACATCACAGGATGCACGTTGGCTGCCGAGGCCTACGCAAAACTCACACACGTGC
>SZWC01001874.1:107255-121179 GCA_023375785.1 Penium margaritaceum | reverse complement strand
AAAGGGACCGAGACGGCACCCACCGATGCGACCGTGATGACGCATGCGGCTGACCTTGCAGCATGGACGATGAAGAACAACATGGCTCTTGCCATTCTTGTGACGTCCATCAACGAGACTCAACACTCCCACATCACAGGATGCACGTTGGCTGCCGAGGCCTACGCAAAACTCACACACGTGCATCAATCAAACGCCCTAGCAAACCGACTCTTCATCTTCCAACGGTTGATGTCGATGAGGGTGAGCAAAGGAGAATCGATACACGCATTTTTGCAGTCATTCCACAACGTGCTGCAAGAGGTCCAGCAAATGGAATGGAATTTTGACTCCAACATGCGTGCCTTGATCCTTCTAATGGCGCTGCCGGAAAGCTGGGGGTCCTTGATCACCGTATTTGGCGGCTGGAAGGAGGCAGATCTGACGTACAAGGCTGTTGCCAAACACGTCCGCAACGAGTCCATGCAACTTAGTGGCAATGAGGCAAACATCTCAGCCTATGCCTCTCGCTTTGGTGGACAAAGTGCAAGCTCTCGCTCTAGTCAAGGCAACAGGGGAAGCGGTGGCGGTGGAGGGAAAGGCAATGGTGGCGGGAAGAGTTCCAAGAAGCCCGGCAACTGTCACAACTGTGGCAAGGCTGGGCACTGGGCTAGAGACTATCGTAGTCCCAAGAGAGGTGGGAACAAAGATGGAAAGGAGAAGAAGGAGCTCACCAACATGATGGCTAGGGGGCTGCCCATCAAGGGCACAGCGATCCTTAGACCCGGGGCATTCGCCCTTGACTCGGGCACCAACCACCACTCAGCAAAAGAGAAGGGTGGATTTGTTTCCATGGCCGAATCTGTCATGCGGATCAAGTGTGCGAACGGTGGCGTCGTCCAAGCCATGGGCGAAAGGGATAATGTGATCACGTTCAACGGGAACGGTGCGGAGAAGGCAGTCAACCTTCAAAAGGTGGTGTACATGCCCTCCTTTGCAGCCAACTTATTGTCCGTGTCACAAATCACTGACAACAACATGACAGTGGTGTTCACCAACAAGGAAGCGGTGGCCCTAAAAAACAAGGACATCCAGATTTTGTACACCAGAGACGATCTCATGCTTCAAGTTCCAAGAGTCGACGGCCTTTACGTGTTTCAAACCAAAGTCACCAAGGCTTCGGATGAGGGACTTGCATGTGCCACCAAGACAGTGGCACCGGAGCCAAAGGATGCACCACCGGCGACCGCTGCGGCCGCCACATCAACCAAGGACACTGAAGCTCAATTGTGGCACCGGCGATTTGGCCACGTGGTAAACAGCACGCTGCAGAAGATGTAGGAGCAAGAGGTAGTCTGCGGAATGGAAGGGTGTACCATGAAGCACGGCAAAGGGTGTACAATCGACGCCAAGCTCCCACCGTGCTTTTGGGCTGAAGCATCAACGACGGCTTGCTACCTATTGAACCTCACACCAGCGACCACCTTGCGAAAGCGTGGAAAGGAGCAGGACATGCAGCTGAAGACCCGACAGGAAGCATGGCTGGGAAAAAAACCCAATGTATCTCATTTGAAGGTGTTCGGGTCAACTGCATGGGTGAAGATGCAGTCAGGAGAAGGTGGAGGCAAGCTCGAAGCACGCTCCAGGAAGTGCATCATGGTTGGGTACGACACGTCACACAAAGCCTATCGGCTTTGGGACCAGGCAGCAGGCGAACTCGTGAGGAGCCGCGACGGCGTGTTTGACAAACGCACCCTTGGAAAGGGAGAGCTGCTGGACCCAATCCTCACTCCCAAAGCGAGAGAGTGGATAGTGTTGCTTGAGTCTAGAGACCAAGCACCCAACAACTGGCTCCCTTTGCCAGCAGGTGGTGGGAATGGGAGAGTAGTTGTAGAGGATGATGCAGCATCTGACATGGACACGGATACCGAGGCGTCCGAGGCTTCCGAGTCTGACTTGGATTCTGACGACTCTTCTGACGAAGACGACGACGACAAATCACCACCTGTGGAAGCACCAGCACCAAAGCAAGAAGCGGTACCACTACCCCAACGCAGTTTGCGACCAAAGAGAGCACCTTTGCTGTATGAGGATGACTGGACCGGCCTTAGCTGGTAAGGCTGCACACCAAATCCTAGGATTCGTGAATAAGATTCGTGAACCCGGAAAAAGATTCGGATTCAGGGATCCGAACCCTTCATGGGGACTCGATTCGGGATTCGGAGATCCTTTCCCTATTGTTTCAACATGGAAAACAGGGATTTATGTGGCAGCTTAGAGGATTTTTACCTGCCATCACCCATAGGATTCAGAAAGTATTCGTGAAGCTTACGGATTCGCGAATCCAGATTTGGATTCGTGAATCAAAGCCAAACCTGAATTCGGATTCGTGAATCCAAATCCAATCTGGGATCCGGGAATCTTACCCGGTGTGCACCCTTATTAATTGGTCGTGCATGGCTCAAGGAGAGCCATCCATAGCGGCGGAGGCCATGAATGGCCCAGATGTAGCCAAGTGGAAGGAGGCAGTGGATAGCAAGCTCGCATCCATTGCCAAGAACGGCACGTGGATGCTGGTGGATAGACCCGACAAGGCCCACGTGGTGGGATCCAAGTGGGTCCTCCGAGTGAAGAAGAAGCAAGACGGCAACATCGACAAGTTCAAGGCAAGGGTAGTGGCTAAGGGGTTCTCTCAACGCCCGGGCTCTGAGTACGATGAGACGTTTGTGCCCATCGTGACCTTTGCCTCCATCCGCTCTCTCCTTGNATGAATGGCCCAGATGCGGCCAAGTGGAAGGAGGCAGTGGATAGCAAGCTCGCATCCATTGCCAAGAACGGCACGTGGATGCTGGTGGATAGACCCGACAAGGCCCACGTGGTGGGATCCAAGTGGGTCCTCCGAGTGAAGAAGAAGCAAGACGGCAACATCGACAAGTTCAAGGCAAGGGTAGTGGCTAAGGGGTTCTCTCAACGCCCGGGCTCTGAGTACGATGAGACGTTTGCGCCCATCGTGACCTTTGCCTCCATCCGCTGTCTCCTTGGCATTGCTGCCGCAAAGAACTTGGAGATATACCAGATGGTCATCAAGACAGCTTTCTTTTATGGGAAGCTTGACAAGGAAGTGCTGATGGAGGTGCCGGAAGGAGTCGAAGCTCCCAAGGACAAGGTGTGCAAGTTGGTGAAAGTGCTCTACGGGCTGAAACAGGCCCCAAGGATGTGGTACAAAGAGATGAACGGTTTCATGACCGGCCTCTCCTTCGCGCATTGCCAGAATGACCCAAGCATGTACGTGCGTGATGATGGGAGAGGGCTGATGCTGGTTGCGCTGTACGTGGATGATCTGATCATCTAATCGTCTTCGGTCAAGCTGCTGGATGGGTTGAAGTTTGACCTCAGCAAAAGGTTCAAGATGAAGGACTTGGGTCCTATCGAGTACTACATCGGGATTGCCATCCACCACAACCGAGTAGCAGGCACCATCAAACTCAACCAAACCAAATACATTGGTGAGGTACTGAAGCGCTACCACATGGAAGACTGCAAACCTGTCAGCACCCCAATGACGACCAACACAAAGCTGAAGGCCTCCATGTCACCAATCAATGAAGCAGAACAAAGGGAGATGCAAGACATCCCCTACCAGTCTGCCGTGGGTAGCATCATGTACGTCATGGTAGGGACTCGTCAGGACATCTGCTATGCTGTGGGACAAGTGAGCAGATTCCTGGCCAACCCTGGGCCACAACACTAGCAGGCACTCAAGCGCATCTTGCGCTACCTGCAGAAGACACGTCACATTAGCCTTCTCCTTGGAGGCCAAGAAGGAACGGACCCCCTTCATCTGAAGTGCTACACCGACGCTGACTGGGGAGGAAATCTTGACGACCGGAAATCCACCTCTTGATACGTGTGCATCTTGCATGGCGCTGCCATCTTATGGGTCAGCAGGAAGCAAGATTGTGTTTCCGTGTCCACGGCTGAGGCGGAGTACGTTGCTTTGTCTGAGGTGTGCAAGGAGACTCAATGGCTCCGCAGCCTGCTTGGCAAAATGACAGTGCCACAGAAGGACGCCACGGTTGTACACGTCAACAACATGAGCACCATCTAGATGGCTGAAGATGATATGATCTCCCCGCGAACGAAGCACATCGACATACGTTACCACTACTCACGTGACCTGGTCATGAAGAGCGTACTCGACTTGCAGCATTGCGGAACGAAGAGCATGCTTGCTGACTGCATGACCAAGCCGCAGGAGAGCGACTTGCATTATGCAGGAATTCATGGATCTGGCATGAGGAGTTTGGCAAAGGAAGGGTGAGCTCCAAGGCATTGATGGAGCCGAGCAAGGGACAGATGGACAGAGGTGCAAGGGAGAGATTTGTTGAAATAGTATGCACCTTGTCCACTGCCTAGCTGGCTAGCTACACATACAGACAAGGCATGCACTGCTCTATGGAGTATGTCCCCGTGGTCTGTTCTGAGATGGGCCAGGAATGCATTGCCCATAAATGGGTATATCCCCAGTGGGTTATCATAGGAACCATACCTTTTTGGCTTGGTTGAATAGGCACCGGAGTCTCAAATGAGAGGTCGCGGGTTCGAACCCCGCGACGGCCGCAGTTCTCTTTGTGGCCAAAAATGGGACAGGAGGCTTCTAAGAAGCTTACTAGAGCCTGCCTTGAGGATGACACTTGGCGGTCTAAGGACGCGCCAAGTAGGAATGTAGGTTGAGGTTGGCTCCAGTGGAGCCACTACAAGCAGAATCTTTAGGAAAGCTCTGCAAGTATAGAATCCTATACCTTGCATGCATCCATTCACAGTTCTTGCCTTTGAGACTCCTCACAGAGTGTCCAACCAAAGGTAGACACTAAAGACCAACATGCGGACTTTGTGAGGTTGCAAACCAAACGAACCTAAAGTGTGGATCCCTCGTTCGAGGGTGATATGTTATCTTGGTTACAATACCAAGAGCGGTTGGAGGCCTCCCGTGTCGGGACCCGTTTTCTAGACCATTGCTATCCGGCGCATTGACACTCATAACATGAGTAAAAAATGGTCAGAGGGAGGGACAATGTTTATGGGAACCCTACGTATTGACTAGAAAGCACAAAGAACTTCAATACGTAGTGGCACGGTGTGGCTACTATGCACATCGAAGAACCAAAATAGGCATACGTCACTTACCATGAACAGAGAATTTCAGTCTGGTTGGTCGACGTTCACAACCCATAACACGAGTCACAAATGGTCAGATGGGGAAACGATGGTTTTGGAATATTAGTTTTCAACTAGCAAGTACAACGGCCTTGAATAAAAAGCAATACGGTGTGGCTACCATGTGCAATGACTGACCAAAGTACTCATATGTAGTGCCTTTGACCAAAGATATCTGCTGTGTGTGGTCAACATTGACAGCTCATGATACGAGTCACAAATGGTCAGAGGGGGAAACAATGGTTTGGGAACACCAGGTATCAACTAGCAAGTAGAGGAACCTTTAAAAAGTAGTGGCACGGTACGGCAACCATGTACATTGACCAACCAAAGAAGGCATATGTCACTGACCATGACCAAAGAATGTCACTATGTGTGGTCAACCTTGATAACTCATAACACGGTCCACAAATGGTCTGAGGGGGCAACAATGGTTTGTGAATACTAGTTAAACATTAGCAAGTACAAAGACCTTCAATATGTAGCGGCACAGTATGGGTACCATGCACGGTGACAAACAAAAGTATGCATATGTCACTGACCATGACCAAATAATTTCACTTCATGTGGTCAACGTTGATAACTCACAACAAGAGTCACAGATAGTGAGAAGGGGTAACAATGGAGTGGGAACATTGGCTATGGACTAAAAAGCACAAAGACATTCAGTACGTAGTGACACGGTGTGCCAACCATGTACAGTGACAAACCAAAGTAGGCATATGCCACTAACCATGACCAACGGAATTTCACAGTGTGTGGTCAACATTCAAAATACATAACACGAGTCACAAATGGTCAGAGGGGGAAACAATGGGCTGGGAACACTAGTTACCAACTAGCAAGTACAAGGACCTTCAACAAGTAGTGGCACGGTGTGGCTAGCATGCACAGGGACCAACCAAAAGATGCATACGTCACTGACTATGACCAAAGAAGTCCGCTATGTGTGGTCAACACTGACAACTCATAACACAAGTCACAAATGGTCAGAGGGAGAGAGGATGGTTTAGGAACTCTATGTATCAACTAGAAAGACAAAGAAATTCAATACGCAGTGGCACATTGTGGTAACAGTGCACACCAAACTATCAAACTAGGCATATGTCACTAACCATGACCAAAGAATTCCAGTATAGGTGGTGAACGTTCATAACCCATAACACAAGTCACAAATGGTCCGAGGGGGAAGCAATGGTTTCAAAACATTAGTTTTCAACTAGCGACTATAACAACATTGAAAAAGTAGTAGTACGGTATGGCTACCATGCACAATGACTGACCAAAGTAGGCATATGTACTGCCTTTCATAAAAAAATCCGATGTGTGTAGTCAACGTTGACAACTCATAATACGAGTCACAAGTGGACAGAGGTGGAAACAATGGTTTGGGAACACCAGGTATTAACTAGCAAGCACATGGACCTTAAATAAGTAGTGGCACGGTGTGGCTACAATGTACAATGACCAACCACAGTAGGCATGTGTCACTGACAATGACCAAAGACTGTCACTATGTGTGGTCAACTTTGACAACTTAAAACACAAGTCACCAATGGTAAGAAGGGGAAACAATGGTTTGGGAATACTAGTTATTGATTGCCAAGTACAAAGACCTTCAATATGCAGTGGCACAATGTTGTTACCATGTAGATTGACCACCCAAAGTATGCATATTCCACTGACCATGACCAAAGAATTTCACTTCATGTGGTCAACGTTGACTACTCACAAAAAGAGTTACGGATAGTGAGAGGGGGTAAGAATGGTTTGGGAACACTGGCTATCAACTAGAAAGCACAAAGACTGTTTGTATGTAGTGGCACGATGTGGCTACCATGTACAATGACCAACCAAAGTAGGCATGTGTCACTGACCATGACCAAAGAATGTCACTATGTGTGGTCACTGTTGAGAACTCATAACACGAGTCACAAATGGTCAAAGGGCAAACAATGGGTTGGGAACACTAGTTATTAACTAACAAGTACAAAAACCTTCAACAAGTAGTAGCACGGTGTGACTAGCATGCACAGTGACCAACCAAAGGATGCATAGATCACTGACTATAACCAAAGAAGTCCACTATCAGTGGTCAACATTGACAACTCATAACACGAGTCACAAACAGTAAGAGGGAGAGACAATGGTTTGGGAACCCTATGTATCGACTAGAAAGGACAAAAAACTTTAATACGTAGTGGCACGGTGTGGCTATTATGCACACCAAACAACCAAACTAGGTATATGTCACTGACCATAACCAAAGAGTCTCAGTATGTGTAGTCAATGTTCCCAAGCCACAACACGAGTCACAAATGGTCAGAGGGGGACACAATGGTTTTGGAATATTTGTTTTCAACTAGCAAGTACAAAGAACTTGAATAAGCACTTGCACGGTGTGGCTAAGATGCACAATGATCGACCAAAGTGGGCATGTGTACTACCTTTGACCAAAGAAATCGCTGTGTGTGGTCAACGCTGACAACTAATAATACGATACACAAATAGTCAGAGGGGGAAATAATGGGTTGGGAACACCATGTATCAACTTGAAACACGGGGACCTTCAAAAACTAGTGACATTCTGCTGCTACCATGTACAATGACCAACCAAAGTAGGCATGTATCACTGACCATGACCAACGAATGTCACTATGTGTGGTCAACTTTGGCAACTCATAAAAGGAGTCACAAATGGTCAGAGGGGGAAACAATGGGTTGTGAATACTAGTTATCGATTAGGAAGTACAAGAAACATCAATATGTAGTGGCAGAATGTGGCTACCATGCACAGTGACCAACCAAAGTATGCATATGTCACTAATCGTGCCCAAAGAATTTTACTTCATGTGGTCAACGTTAACAACTCACATCAAGAGTTGCAGATAGTCAGAGGGGGAAACGATGGGTTGGGAACGCTGGGTATCAACTAGAAAGCACAAAAACCTTCAGTATGTAGTGACACGCGGTGGCAACCATGTAGAGTGACAAACCAAAGTAGGCATGTGCCACTAACCATGACCAAAAGAATTTCACAGTGTGTAGTCAACGATGAAAGCTCATAACATGACTTACAAATGTTGAGAGGGGAAACAATGGGTTAGGAACATTGGTTATCAACTAGCAATTTCAAATACCTTCAACAAGTAGTGGCGCGGTGTAGCTAGCGTGCACATTGACCAACTAGCAGATGCATACGTCACTGACTAAGACCAAAGAAGTCCACTATGTGTGGTCAATATAGACAACTCATAACACGAGTCACGAATGGTAAGAGGGAGAGACAATGGTTTGGGAACCCTATATAGCAACAGGAAAGGAAAATGAACATCAGTACGTAGTGGCACGATGAGGCTAATATGCACACCAAACAACCAAACCAGGCATGTATCACTGACCATGACTAAGGGTGCACATCGGGTAAGATTCCCGGATCCCAGATTGGATTCGGATTCACGAATCCGAATCCAGGTTTGGGTTTGATTCACGAATCCGAATCCAGGTTTGGGTTTGATTCACGAATCCGAATCCAGGTTTGGGTTTGATTCACGAATCCGAATCCAGGTTTGGGTTTGATTCACGAATCCGAATCCAGGTTTGGGTTTGATTCACGAATCCGAATCCAGGTTTGGGTTTGATTCACGAATCCGAATCCAGGTTTGGGTTTGATTCACGAATCCGAATCCAGGTTTGGGTTTGATTCACGAATCCGAATCCAGGTTTGGGTTTGATTCACGAATCCGAATCCAGGTTTGGGTTTGATTCACGAATCCGAATCCAGGTTTGGGTTTGATTCACGAATCCGAATCCAGGTTTGGGTTTGATTCACGAATCCGAATCCAGGTTTGGGTTTGATTCACGAATCCGAATCCAGGTTTGGGTTTGATTCACGAATCCGAATCCAGGTTTGGGTTTGATTCACGAATCCGAATCCAGGTTTGGGTTTGATTCACGAATCCGAATCCAGGTTTGGGTTTGATTCACGAATCCGAATCTGGATTCGCGAATCCGTAAGATTCACGAATCATTTCCGAATCATATGGGTGATGGCAGGTAAAAATCCTCTAATCTGCCACATAAATCCCTGTTTTCGATGTTGAAACAATAGGGAAAGGATCTCCGAATCCCGAATCGAATCCTCATGAAGGATTTGGATCCCCGAATCCAAATCTTTTTCCGGGTTCACGAATCTTATTCACGAATCCTAGGATTTGGTGTGCAGCCTCAACCATGACCACATAACTTCAGTATGGGTGGTCAACATTCATAACCCATAACACGAGTCACAAATGATCAGAGGGGTAAACAATGGTTTTGGAATATTAGTTTTCAACTAGCAAGTACAACAACCTTCAATAAGTAGTGGCACAGTGTGGCTACCATGCACAATGACCGACCAATGTAGGCACATGTACTGCCTTTGACCAAATAAACCTGCTGTGTGTGGTCAACGTTGAGAACTCATAATACGAGTCACAAATGGCCAGAGCGGGAAACAATGGTTTGGGAAGACGAGGTATGAACTAGAAAGCACAGGGACCTTCAATACGTAGTGGCACGGTATGACCACCATGCACAATAACCAACCAGAGTAGGCATGTGTCACTGACCATGGCCAAAGAATGTCACTACGTGTGGTCAACTTTGACAACCCATAACACAAGTCACAAATAGTCAGAGGGGGGAAACAATGGTTTGTGAATATTAGTTATCAATTAGCAAGTACAAAGACCTTCAATGTGTGGTGGCATAGTGTGGCTACCATGCACAATGACAAACCAAAGTTTGCATATGTCACCGACCATGACCAAAGAATTTCACTAGATCTGGTCAACGTTGACAACTCACAACAAGAGTCACAGATACTCAACGGGAGTAGCAATGGATTGGGAATACTTGCTATCAATTAGAAAGCACAACGACCTTCAGTTTGTAGTCACATGGCGTTGCAACCATGTACAGTGACAAACTAAAGCAGGCATATGCCACTAACCATGACGAAAAAAAATTCACATTGTGAAGTCAACGTTCAAAACTCATAACACGAGTCTTGAATGGTCGGAGAGGAAAACAATGGGTTGGGAACACTATTCATTAAGAAGCAAGTACAAACAACATTAACAAGAAGTGGCATGGTGTGGCTAGCGTGCAGAGTGACCAACCAAAGGATGCATACGTCACAGACTTTGATCAAAGAAGCCCACCATGTGTGGTCAAATTTGACAACTCATAACACGAGTAAAAAATTTTCAGAGGGAGGACAATGGTTTGAGAATATTGGTTTTCAACTAGAAAGTACAACGACCTTCAATGAGTAGTGGCACGGTGTGGCTACCATGCACAATGACCGACCAAAGTAGGCATTTGTACTGCCTTTGACCAAAGAAATCCGCAGTGTGTGGTCAACATTGACAACTCATAATACGAGTCACAAATGGTCACAGTGGGAAACGATGGTTTGGGAATACTGGGTATGAACTAGCAAGCAAAGGAACCTTCAATAAACAGTGGCATGGTGTGGCTACTATGTACAATGACCAACCAAAGTAGGCACGTGTCACCGACCATGACCAAAGAATGTCACTATGTGTGGTCAACTTTGACAACTCAAAACACGAGTCACAAATGGTTTGAGGGGGAAACAATGGTTAGTGAATACTAGTTATCGATTAGAAAGTACAAAGACCTTCAATATCTAGTGGCACAGTGTGGCTACCATGCACAGTGACTGACCAAAGAATGCATATGTCACTGACCATGACCAAAGATTTTCACTTTATGTGGTCAACGTTGACAACTCACAGCAAGAGTCACATGTAGTCAGAGGGGGTAACAATGGGTTGGGAACACTGGCTATCAACTAGAAAGCACAAAGTCCTTCAGTACGTAGTGACACGGCGTGGCAATCATGTACAGTGACAAACCAATGTAGGCTTGTGCCACTAACCATGACCAAAAGAATTTCACAGTGTGTGCTCAACGTTGAAAACTCATAACACGAGTCACAAAGGGTGAGAGGGAGAAACAAAGGGTTGGGAACACTAGTCATCAACTAGTAAGTACAAAGACTTTCAGCATGTAGTGTCATTTTGGCTAGCGTGCACAGTGACCAACCAAAGGATGCATACGTCACTGACTATGACAAAAAAAATCCACTATGTGTGGTCAACATTGACAACTCATAACACGAGTCACAAATGGTCGGAGGGAGAGACAATGGTTTGGGAACCCTGTGTATTGACTAGAACAGACAAAGAACTTCAATACATAGTAGCACGGTGTGGCTACTATGCCCATCAAACAACCAAACTAGGCACATGTCACTGACTATGACCAAAGAATTTTAGTATGGGTGGTCTACGTTCACAACCCATAACACGAGTCACAAATGGTCAGAGGGGGAAACAATGGTTTCAAAATATTAGTTGTCAACTAGCAAGTACAACGAACTTCCATAATTAGTAGCACGTGTGGCTACCCTGCACAATGACTGACCAAAGTAGGCATATGTACTGCATTTGACCACATAAATACGCTCTGTGTGGTCAACATTGACAACTCATACTATGAGTCACTAATGGTCAGAGGGGGAAACAATGGGTTGGGAACACCAGGTATTAACTAGCAAGCACAGTGACCTTCAATAAGTAGTGGCACGGTGTGGCTAGCATGTACAATTACCAACCAAAGTAGGCATGTGTCACTGACCATGACCAAAAAATGTCAATGTGTGTGGTCAACTTGGACTACTCATAACATGAGTCACAAATGGTGAGAGGGGGAAACAATGGTTTCCGAATACAAGTTATTGATTAGAAAGTACAAAGACCTTCAGTATTCAGTGGCACAGTGTGGCCACGATGCATACTTACCAACCAAAGTATGCATATGTCACTGACCATGACCAAAGACTTTCACTTCATGTGGTCAACGATAACTCACAACAAGATTAATAGATAGTCAGAGGGGTTAACAAGGGTTTGGGAGCACTGGCTTTTAACTAGAAAGAACCAAGACCCTCAGCATGTAGTGACACGGTGTGGCAACCATGTACAATGACAAGCCAAAGTATGCATATGCCACTAACAATGACCAAAAGAATTTCACAGTGCGAGGTCAACGTTGAAAACTCATAATACGAGTCACAAATGGTCAGATGGGGAAGCAAAGGGTTGCGAACACTATTGAGCAACAAGCAAGTACAAAGACCGTCAACAAGTAGTGGCAGAGTGTGGCTAGCGTGCACAGACACCAACCAAAGGATGCATATGGCACTGACTATGACCAAAGAAGTCCACTATGCGTGGTCAACATTGACAACTCATAACACGAGTAAAAAATGGTTAGAGGGAGAGAGAATGGTTTTGAAACCCTGTGTATCAACTAGAAAGGACAAAGAACTTCAGTACGCAGTGGGACAGTGTGGCTACTATGCACACTGAACAACCAAACCAGGCATGTCTCACTGACCATGAGCAAAGAATTTCAGTATGGGTGGTCAACGTTCAGAACCCACAAGAGGAGTCACAAATATGCAGAGGGGGAAACAATGGCTTCGGAACATTAGTTTTCAATTAGCAAGTACAACGACCTTTAACAAGTAGTATCACAGTGTGGTTACCATGCACAATGAGTAGTTGCGAGTGGTTACAAGTGGTTGCAAGTGGTTACGAGTGGTTGCGAGTGGTTGTGAGTGGTTGCGAGTGGTTGTGAGTGATTGTGAGTGGTCACAAGTGGTTGCGAGTTGTTGCGAGTGATTATGAGATGCTGCGCATGGTTGCGAGTGGTTCCAAGTGGTAGCGAGTTGTTGCGAGTGGTTGTGAGTGGTTGCAAACAGTTGCAAGTGGTTTCGAGTGGTTGCAAGTGATAGCGAATGGTTGGGAATGGTTGCGAATGGTTGCGAATGGTTGCGAGTGGTTGCGAGTGGTTGTGAGAGGTTGCGAGTAGTTATGAGTGGTTGCGAGTGGTTGCGAGTGGTTTTGAGTGGTTGCGAGTGGGTGCAAGTGGTTGTGAGTGGCTGCGAGTGGTCGCAAGAGGTTGCAAGTGGTTGCGAGTAGTCGCAAGTGGTTGTGAGTCATCACGAGTTGTTGCGAGTGGTTGCGAGTGGTTGGGAGTGGTTGCGAGTGGTTATGCGTGCCTGCGAGTGGTTGTAAGTGGTTGCGAGTGGTTGCATGTGGTTGCGAGAGGTTGCGAGCGGTTGCGAGTGGTTGCGAGTGGTTGCGAATGGTTGCAAGTGGTCGTGAGTAGTCACAAGTGCTTGCGAGTGGTTGGGAGTGGCTGTGAGTGGTTGCGAGTGGTTGCGAGTGGTTGGGAGTGGTTGCAAGTGGTTGTGAGAGGTTGGGAGTGGTTTTGTATGGTTGCGAGTGGTTGTGAGTGGATGGGAGCGATTGCGTATGGTTGCGAGTGGTTGCGAGTGGTGGCAAGCGGTTGCGAGTTGTTGCGAGTAGTTGTCAATGGTTGCTAGTGGTTGCGAGTGGTTGCAAGTGGTTTTGAGTGGTTGGAAGTGGTTGCGAGTGTTTGTTAGGGGTTGCGAGTGGTTGCAAGTGCTTCGAGTGGTTGCAAGTGGTTGCCATTGGTTGTGAGTGGTCCAAGTCATTGCCTGTCGTTGCAAGTGGCTGCGAGTGGTTCCAAATGGTTGAAGGTGGAAGTAGTTGCCAGTGGTTACGAGTGGTTATGTGTGCTTGCGAGTGGTTGCGAGTGGTTGCGAGTGGTTGCAAGTGGTTGC
>SZWC01001874.1:52938-107075 GCA_023375785.1 Penium margaritaceum | reverse complement strand
TGGTTGTGAGTGGTTGCGAGTGGTTGCGAGTGGTTGCGAGTGGTTGTGATTGGTTGCGAGTGGTTGCAAGTGATTACAAGTGGTTGCAAGTGGTTGCGAGTGGTTGTGAGTGGCTGCAAATAGCTACGAGTGGTTGCAAGTGGTTGGGAGTGGTTGCAAGTGGTTGTGAGAGGTTGGGAGTGGTTAAGGGTGGTTGCGAGTGGTTGTGAGTGGGTGCGAGAGGCTGCATATGGTTGCGAGTGGTTGCAAAAGGTGGCAAGCGGTTGCGAGTGGTTGCAACCAGGGCGGAACTAGCGTACAACTATGGCGCAACTAGGGCGTAGCTAGTGTCCAACTGAGGCGGATATAGGGCGCAAGTAGGGCACAACTAGGGCGTAACTAGGATGCAAGTAGGGTACAAGTAGGGTGCAAGTAGGGTGCAACTAGGGCGCAAGTAGGGCGCAACTAGGGCATAGCTAGTGCCCAACTGAGACGCAACTTGGGCGCAACTAGGGTGCAACTAGGGCGCAAGCAGAGCGTTTGTAGGGCGCAACAAGGGCGCAACTAGGGCGAAACTAGGGCGCAACCAGGGCACAACTAGGATGCAACTAGGGCTTAGCTAGTGCCAAAGTGAGGTGCAACTAGGGCGCAACAAGGGCGCAACTATGGCGTAAGTAGTGCGCAAGTAGGACGCAACTAGGGTGAAACTAGGGTGCAAATAGGGTGTAGCTAGTGTCCAACTGAGGAGCAACTAGGGCGGAAGTAGTGCGCATGTAGGATGCAAGTAGGGCGCAACTTGGACGTGACTAGGGCGTAGCTAGTACCCAATAAAGGTGCAACTAGGGCGCAACTAGGTTGCAACTACGACGTAACTAGGGCATAAGTAGGACACAACTAGGGCGCAATTAGGGTGCAACAATGACGCAACTAGGGCGCAAGTAGGACGCAATTAGGGTGCAAGTAGCGTGTAACAAGGGTGCAACTAGGGTACTACTAGGGCGCAAGGAGGACGCGAGTAGGACGCAAGAAGGACGCAACTAGGGCGCACCTATGACGCAACTAGGGCACAACTAGGACGTAAGTAGGATGTAACTAGGGTATAATTGGGTGCAACTAGGGTGCAACTAGGGCACAACTAGGACTTAGCTTGTGCCCAACTGAGGCGGAACTAGGGCACAACTAAGGCACTACTATGGTGCAAGTAGGGCGCAGTCAGGGCGCATCTAGGGCGCAATCAGGGTGCAACTAGGGCGTAGCTAGTGTCCAAGTGAGGTGTAACTAAGGGTGCACACCGGGTAAGATTCCCGGATCCCAGATTGGATTCGGATTCACGAATCCGAATCCAGGTTTGGCTTTGATTCACGAATCCGAATCTGGATTCGCGAATTCGTAAGATTCACGAATCTTTTCCTAATCCTATGGGTGATGGCAGGTAAAAATCCTCTAATCTGCCACATGAATCCCTGTTTTCCATGTTGAAACAATAGGGAAAGGATCTCCGAATCCCTAATCGAATCTTCATGAAAGAGTTGGATCCCCGAACCCGAATCTTTTTCCGGGTTCACGAATCTTAATCACGAATCATAGGATTTGGTGTGCAGCCTTAGTAACTAGTGTACAACCACGGCACAAGTAGGGCGCAAGTAGGGTACAACTAGAATGCATCTAGGGCGCATCTAGATCCCAACTAGGGCATAAGTAGGGCGTAAGTAGGGTGAAACTAGGGCGTAACAAGGGCACAATTAGGGTGTAAGTAGGGTGCATGGAGGGTGCAACTATGGGTACAACAAGGGAGCAACTAGGGGGCAAGTAGGGCGCAAGTTGGACGCACCTAGGGCACAACTAGGGCACAAGTAGGGCGTAACTAGTGTCCAACTCAGGCGCAACTAGAACGCAACTAAAGTACAAGTAGGGTGCAAGTAGGGTGCAAGAAGGGTGCAACTAGGGCGCACGTACGACGTATGTAGGGCGCAACTAGGGTGCAACTAGGGCGTAGCTAGTGCCCAACTGAGGCGTAGGTAGAGCGCAACAGAGGCGCAAGTAGGGCACAACTAGGACGAAAGTAGGACACAAATAGGGAACAACTAGGGTACAACTAGGGCACAACTAGGACACAATTAGGGCGAAAGTAGGGTGCAAGTAGGGTGCAAGTAAGGCGCAACTAGTGCGCAAATAGGGCACAAACATGGTACAACGAGGGCGCAATTTTGGGGGCAACTAGGGTGCAACTAGGGTGCAACAAAGGCGTAGCTAGTGTCCAATTGATGTGCAACTAGGCCGCAACTTGGGCGCAAGTAGGACGCAAGTAGGGGGCAACTAGGGTGCAACTAGGGTGCAACTAGGTCGCAACTAGGGTATAAGTAGGGCGCTAGTAGGGTGTAACTGGGGCGTACATAGGACACAACTAGGACGCAAGTAGGGCGCATGTAGTGTGCAACTATGGGTGCAACTAGGCCTCAACTAGGGGGCAAGTAGGGCGCAAGTAGGGCGCAACTAGTGCACAACTAGGGCGTAACTATGGCGCAACTAGGACGTAGCTAGTGCCCAACTAAGGCACAAGTAGGCCACAACTAGGGTGCAACTAGGGTGCAAGTCAGCCTTAAGTAGGGCACAAGTAGGGCAAAAACAGGGCACAAGAAAGGCACAAGAAGGGCACGACTAGGTCGTAAGTAGGGCGTAAGTAGGGCTCATGTAGGATGCAACTAGGGTGTAACTAGGACGCAACTAGGGGGCAAGTAGGGCGCAAGTAGGGCGCAACTAGTGTGTAAATAGGGCACAACTATAGCGCAAACAGGGCGTACCCATTGTCCAACTTAGGCGCAAGTAGTGCGCAAGTAGGGCGAAAGGCGGGCGCAAGTAGGACACAACTAGGGCGCAAGTAGGGCTCAAATAGTGTACATGTAGGGCGCAACTAGGGTGCAACTAGGTCGCAAGTAGGGCGCAAGTAGGGCGCAAGTACGGTGCAACTAGGGCGCAACTAGGGCGCAAGTAGGGCACAAGAAGGGCACAAATACGGTACAACAAGGGTGCAACTAGGGTGCACGTAGGGCGCAAAAAGGGTACAACTAGGGCACAACTATGTGTAGCTAGTTCCCAATTGAGGCACAACTTGGGCACAATTAGGGCGCAAGTTGGGCACAAGAAGGGTGCAAGTAGGACGCAACTAGGGCGCAAGTAGGGCGCAAGTAGGATGCAAGTAGGGTGCAACTAGGATGCTACTAGGGCGCAATGAGGGCGTAGCTAGTGTCCAACTGAGGCACCACTAGGGTGCAACTAGGGCACAAGTAGGGCGCAATTAGGGTGGAACCAGGGCGCAAGTAGGACGCAAGTAGGGCGCAACTAGGGCGCATCTAGGACTTGACTAGGGTGCAAGTAGGGCGTAATTAGGGCGCAAGTGGGGTGCAACTAGGTTGTAACTAGGGTGCAACTAGGGCGTAAGTAGGGTGCAAGTAGGGCACAATTAGGATGCAAGTAGGGCGCACCTAGGGTGCAACTAGGGTTGAACTAGGGCGCAACTAGGGCGCAACTAGTGCCCTACTAAGGCGCAACTAGGACGCAACTAGGACACAAGTAGGGTGCAAGTAGGGCGCAAAAAGGGCGCAACTAGGGCGCAAGTAGCGCACATATAGGGTGCAACAAGGGTGTAACTAGGGTGCAACTAGGGCCAAGTTAAAGCCCAACTGAGGCGCAGTTGGGGCGCAGCTTTGTCGCAAGTGGGATGCAACTAAGGCACAACTAGTGTGCAACTATAGTGCAACTAGGGCACAATTAGGGCGCAAGTATGATGCAAGTAGGACGCAAGTAGGGCACAACTATTAAACATGAAGGGCACAAGGACTTAAGTACGGCGCAGGTAGAGCGCAACCAGGGTGTAGCTAGTGTCCAACTAAGGCACACCTAGGGCACAACTAGGGCAAAACTATGGTGCAACAAGGGTACAAGTAGGGCGCAAGTAGAGCGCAGCAAGGGTGAAACTAGGGCTAAAAAAGGGCTCAAATAGGGTACAAGGAGGGCACAATTAGGGCGCAAGTAGGGCGCAAGTAGGGTGGAAGTAGGATGCGACTAGGGTGCAACTAGGGTGCAACTAGGGTACAACTAGGGCACAACTAGGGCGTATCTTGTGCCCAATTGAGGCGTAACTAGGGGGCAACTATGGTGCAGGTAAGACGCAAGTAGGGCACAATTAGGGCGTAACTAGGGCGCAACTATAGCGCAACTAGGGTACAACTAGGGCGTAGCTAGTGTCCAACTGAGGTGTAACTAGGGTGCCACCACGGAATAAGTAGGGCGCAAGTAGGTTACAACTAGGGTGTAAACAGGGCGCTACTAGGTCGCAACTAGGGCTTAAGTAGGGCACAAGTAGGGTGAAACTAGGGCCTAACAAGGGCACAACTAGGGTGCAAGTAGGGCGCATGGAGGGTGCGACTATGGGTGCAACTAGGGCATAACTTGGAGGCAAGTAGGGCACAAGTTGGGCGTACCTAGGACGCAACTAGGGGGCAACTAGGACGTAACTAGTGCCCAACTCAGGCACAACTAAGACCCAACTAAAGTGCAAGTAGGGTGCAAGTAGGGCGCAAGAAGGGTGCAACTAGGACGCAAGTACGACGTATGTAAGGCACAATTAGGATGCAACTAGGGCGCAACTATGGCATAGCTAGTGCCCAACCGATGTGCAGCTAGGGCGTAATAGAGGCGCAAGTAGGGCACAACTAGGACGAAAGCATGACACAATTAGGGCACAACTAGGGCGCAAGCATGGCACAACTAGGACACAACTAGGGCGTAACTAGGGCGCAAGTAGGGTGCATGTAAGGCGCAATTACGACGCAAGAAGGGTGCAAGTAGGGTACAAGTAGGGCGTAACTAGGACACAACTGGGCTGTTAGTAGGTTAGAAGTAGGACACAACTAGGGTGCAACAAGGGCGCAACTAGGGCGCGCGCAGGGTGCAAGTAGGATACAACTAGTGCGCAACTAGGGCGCAAATTGGGCGCAACTGGGACCTAGCTAGTGCCCTACTAAGGTGTACCTAGGGTGCAACTAGGACGCAAGTAGGACACAAGTAGGGCGCAAGTAGTGTGCAACTAGGGCGCAAGTAGGGCGCAACTTGGATGTAACTAGGGTGTAACTAGGACACAACTAGGACGTAGCTAGTACCCAGCAGAGGTGCAACTAGGGCACAAGTAGGGCGCAACTAGGATGCAGCTAGGTTGCAAGCAGGACGCAACTTCCAACTAGGGCGCAAATAGGGCGCAACTATGGCTCAACAAGGGTACAAGTAGGGCGCAAGTAGAGGACATGTAGGGCGCAACTAGGGTAGAACTTGGGTACAACTAAGGCGCGAGGAGGTGGCAAGTAGGGTGCAAGTAGGGCGCAAGTAGGGCACAAGTACGGTGCGACAAGGGCGCAACTAGGGCGCAAGTAGGGAACAAGTAGGGCGCAAATTGGACGCAAGCAGGGTGCAAATAGGACGCAACCAGGGTGCAACTAGGGCGTAAACCAGGGCGTAGCTTGCGCCCAATTAAGGCGCAACGAGGGCGCAACTAGGGCGCAACTAGGAGGCCAGTGGGGTGCAAGTAGGGCGCAAGTAGATTGCAACTAGGACGCAACTAGGGTGCATCTAGGACGTACCTAGTGTCCAACTGAGGCGCAACTAGGGCGTAACTAGGGCGCAACTATGGTGCAACTAGGATGAAGCAGGGCGTAAGTATGATGCAACAAGGATGCAACTAGGGCGCAACTAGGGCGAAACTAGGGTGCAACTGGGACATAACTAGCGCTTGGCGAGTACCCAACAGAGGCACAACTAGGGTGCAACAAGGGCACAACTAGGATGCAAGTAGAGCATAACTACGACGCAACTAGGGTGCAACTAGGCCGCAACTAGGGCGTAGCTAGTGTCCAAGTGAGGAGCAACTAGGGCGCAAGTTGGGTGCAAGTAGGGCGCAAAAGGGCGCAATTAGGGCGTAACTAGGGCGTAGCTAATGCCCAACAGAGGCGCAATTAGGACGTAACAAGGGCGCAATTCGGGCACAAGGAGGGCACAAATACTGGACAACTAGGGTGCAAGTAGGGTGCAAGTAGGGCGCATGTAGGACACAACTAGGGCGTCACTAGGGCGCAATTAGGGTGCAACCAGGACGTATGTGGTGTCCAACTGAGGCGCAACAACAACGCATCTAGGGCACAAGTAGGGCGCAACTAGGGCGCAGCTAGGGTGCAAGTAGGGTAAAACAAGGATGCAACTAGGGCTCTACTAGGGTGCATGTAGGGCCCAAGTAGGACGCAAGTAGGGCGCAACTTGGGCACAATTAGGGTGAAACTAGGGCGCAACTAGGGAGAAGCTAGTGTGTAATTGAGGCACACCTAGGGCACAACTAGGTCGCATTTGGGGCGCAACTAGGACGCAACCAGGGCACAAGTAAGGCACTAGTTAAGGCTGCACACCAAATCCAAGGATTCGTGAATAAGATTCGTGAGCCCGGATAAAGATTCGGAATGGGGGATCCAAATCCTTCATGAGGATTTGATTCGGGATTCGGAGATCCTTTTCCTTATTGTTCCAACATGGAAAACAGGGATTTATGTGGCAGATTAGAGGATTTTTACCTGCCATCACCCATAGGATTCAGAAAAGATTCGTGAATCTTACGGATTCGCAAATCTAGATTTAGATTCGTGAATCAAAGCCAAACCTGGATTCGGATTTGTGAATCCGAATCCAATCTGGGATCCGGGAATCTTACCCGGGGTGCACCCTTAGCGCTAGTAGGGCACTACGAGGGCGCAACTAGGGCTAAACTAGGATACAAGTAGGGCCCAAGTAGGGTGCAAATAGGGCACAACTAGGACGTGGCTAGTGCCCAACTAAGGCGCAACTAGGGCGCAACCAGGGAGCAAGTAGGGTGTAACTAGAGTGCAAGTAGGGCACAACTAGGGTGCAATTTGGATGCAACTAGGCTATAACTAGGGTGCAACTAGGACGCAAGTAAGGCGCAACTAGGGTGCAACAAGGGCGGAACTAGGGCGCAAGTAGGATGGAACCAGGGCGCAACTCGGGCTCATGTAGGGCCCAAGCAGGGCGTAACTACGGCTCAAGCAAGGCACAACTAGTGTGCAAGTAGGGCGCAAGACGGCCCCAACTAGGATGCAAGTAGGACGCAACTAGGTCGTAGCTAGTGCCCAACAGAGGCGCAACTAGGGCGCAAGTCGGGCGCAACTAAGACACAAGTAGGGCGTAGCTAAGGTACAATCAGGGCGTAACTAGGGCGCAACTAAGACGTAGCTAGTACCCAACTAAGGCAAAACTAGGGCGCAACTAGGGAGCAAGTAGGGTGGAACTAGGGTGCAAGTAGGGCACAACTAGGGCGTGTTTTTGATGCAACTAGGCTACAACTAGGGTGCAACTAGGGCGCGAGTAAAGCGCAAGCAGTGCGCAACTAGGGTGCAACTAGGGCGCAACTAGGGTGTAGCTAGTGCCCAACTCAGGCATTACTAGGTGGCAACTAGGGCATAAGTAGGACACAACTAGGACCCAACTAGGGCACAACTAAGGTGCAAGTTGTTCGTAGTTAGTGCCCAACTGAGCAGCAGATAGTGCAAAACTAGGGCGCAAATAGGGCGCAAGTAGGGTGCAAGTAGGGCGCAACTAGGGCGCACGTAGGGCGCAACTAGGACGCAAGTAGGGTGGAAGTATGGAGCAACTAGGACGCAACTAGGGAGCAACTAGGGTGTAGCTGGTGCCCAACTTAGGCGCAAGTAGGGCGCAACTAGGACGCAAGTTGGGCGCAATGAAGGTGCAAGTATGGTACAACTAGGGCGCAACTAGGGAACAGCTAGGACGCAACTAGGGTGCAACTAAGACCCAAGTCGGAAGCATGTAGGCTGCATTTAGGGCGCAGCTAGGGCGCATTTATGACACAAGCAGGGTGCAACTAGGGCAAACCTGGGGCACAACTAGGGCACAACATCGACGCAACTAGGGCGCAACTAGGGTGCAACTAGGGCGCAAGTAGGGTGCAAATACGGTGCAAGTAGGGTGCAACCAGGACGTAAATACGGCGCAACTAGGACACAACTAGGGCGCAACTAGGGTGCAACTAAGGCGCAAGTAGGGTGCAAGTAGGGCGCAACTAGGGCGTAACTAGGGTGCAACTAGGGCGTAGCTAATGCCTAACTGAGGCACAACTAAGGCGCTACTAGGATGCAAGTCAGGCGCAAGTAGGACGCAAGTAGGATGCAACTAGGGCACAAGTAGGGCGTAATTAGGACGCAACTAGGGTGCAGCTAGGGAACAACCAGGACGCAACTTGGCGCAACTAGGGTGCAAGTAGGGTGCAACTATGGCGAAACTTGGACGGAGCTAGGGTGCAACTAGGGTGCGACTAGGGCGCAAGTAGGGCACAAGGAAGGCACAACAGGGGCGCAACTAGGGCACAAGTAGGGTGCAAGTAGGGCGCGACTTGGGAGCAACAAGGGCGCAACTTGGGTGCAACTAGAACCAAACTAGGGCGTAGCTCGTGCCCAACTGAGGCGCACCTAGAACGCAACTAGGGTTCAACTAGGGCACAAGTAGAAAGGTAAGTAGGACGTAAGTAGGGTGCAATTAGAGCAAATAAAGGGTGTAAATAGGGCGTAACTAGGGCACAACTAGGACGCAATCAGGGTGCAATTAGGGCCCAAGTAAGGCGCACGTAGGGCGCATCTAGGGAACTACTAGGACACAAGTAGGGTGCAACTAGGGTGCAACTATGGTGCAACTTGGCCGTAGCTGGTGCCCAACTGAGGGGCAACTTGGGGGGCAACTAGGGCATAGCTAGGAAGCAAGTAGGGCGCAACTAGGGCGCAACTAGGGCACAACTATGGTGCAACTAGGGCATAGCTAGTGTCCAACCGAGGCGGATCTAGGGCGCAACTAGGGCGCAACTAGGGCGTAACTAGGACGCAAGTAGGGTGTACATAGGGCGCAAGTAGGGTGCAACTAGGGCGCAAGTAGGGCGCAACTAGGGCGTAGCTAGTGCCCAACTGAGGCGCAACTAGGGCGCAACTAGGGCGGAACTAGGGTGCAACTAGGGCGCAAGTAGGGCGTTAGTAGGGCGCAACAAGGGCAGAACTAGGGCAAAACTAGGACGCAACTAGGGCGTAACTAGGACGCAACTAGGGCTTATCTAGTATCCAACTGAAGTGCAACTAGGGCACAGCAAGGGCGAAACTAGGGCATAAGTGGCGCGCAAGTAGGGCGCAACTAGGTTGCAACTTGGGCGCAACTAGGGCGTAGCTAGTGTCTAACTGAGGAGCAACTAGGGCACATGTAGTGCGCATGTAGGATGCAACTAGGATGGAACTAGGACGTAACTAGGTCATAGCTAGTACCCTACTAAGGCGTAACTAGGGCGCAATCAGGGTGCAACTAGGGCGTAACCAAGGCGTAAGTAGGACACAACTAGGGCGCAATTAGGGTGCAACTAGGCCGCAACTAGGGTGCAAATAGGATACTAGTAGGGTGCAATTATGGCGTAACAAGGGTACAACTAGGGTGCAACTAGGGCACAAGGAGGACGCAAGTAGGGCGTAAGAAGGACGCAACTAGGGCATACCTATGACACATATAGGGTACAATTAGGATGCAAGTAGGGCGCAGCTAGGGTATAATTGGAAGCAACTAGGGTGCTACTAGGGCACAACTAGGGCGTAGCTTCTGCCCAACTGAGGCGCAACTAGAGCGTAACTGGGGCACAACTAGGGCGCAAATAAGGCGCATGTAGGGCGCAAGTAGGGCGCAATTAGTGCACAACTAGGGTGCAACTAGGGCGCAACTAGGGCGTAGCTAGTGTCCAACTGATGTGTAACCATGGTGCAACCACGACACAAGTAGGGCGTAAGTAGGGTGCAACTAGGGTGCAACTAGGGCGCAACTAGGATGCAAGTAGGGCGCATGGAGGACATAACTATGGGTGCAGCTAGGATGCAACTAGGTGGCAAGTAGGGCGCAAGTTGGGCGCACCTATGGCGTAACTAGGGCGCAACTAGGGCCTAACTAGTGTCCAACTCAGGCGCATTTGGGACGCAACTAAAATGCAAGTAGGGTGCAAGTAGGGCACAAGAAGGGTGCAACTAGGGCGCAAGTACGACATATGTAGGGCGCAACTAGGGTGCAACTAGGGCACAACTAGGGCGTAGCTAGTGCCCAACTGAGGCGCAAGTGGGACGCAATAGAGGCGCAAGTAGGGCACAACTAGGAAGAAGGTAGGGCACAACTAAGGCACAACTAGTGCACAACTAGGGCGCAACTAGGACACAACTAGGGCGCAAGTAGGGTGTAAGTACGGTGCAAGTAAGGCGTACCTAGGGCGCAAGTCGGGTGCAAGTAGGGTACAACTAGGGCGTAACTAGGGCGCGAGCAGGGTGCAAGTAGGATGCAACTAGGGCGTAGCTAGGGCGCAACTTGGGCGCAACTAGGACGTGGTTAGTGTCCTACTGAGGCGTAACTATGGTGTAACTAGGGCACAAGCATAGCACAAGTAGGGGGTAAGTATGGTGCAACTAGGGCGCAAGTAGGGCGCAATTTGGATGTAGCTAGGGTGCAACTAGGACGCAACTAGGACGTAGCTACTACCGAACTAAGGTACAACTAGGGCACAAGTAGGGTGCAACTAGGACGCAACTGGGGCGCAACTAGGGCTCACCTAGGGTGCACGCAGGGCGCAAGTAGGGTGCGACTAGGGTATAAATAGGGTGCAACAAAAGGCGCGAGGAGGGTGCAAGTAGGGCGCAACTAGGGCGTAACTAGGGTGCAACAAGGACGCAACTAGGGTACAAGTAAGGAATAAGTAGGGCGCAAACAGGGTGCAAGTAGGGTGGAACTAGGGCACGACTAGGGTGGAACTAGGGCGTAAACCAGGGCGTAGCTTGTGCCCAATTGAGGCACAACAAGGACGCAACTAGGGTGCAACTAGGGCACAAGTTGGGCGCAAGTAGGGCGCAAGAAGAGTGCAACTAGGACGCAACTAGGGCGCATCTAGGGCGTAGCTAGTGTCCAACTGATGCGCTACTAAGGCGTAACTAGGGAACAACTAGGGTGCAACTAGGGAAGAATATGGCGTAAATAGGATGCAACTAGGACGTAACTAGGGCGCAACTAGGGCGCAACTAGGGCGCAAGTAGGACATAACTAGGGCGTAGCTAGTACCCAGTAGAGGCACAACTAGGGCGCAACAAGGGCGCAAGTGGGATGCAAGTAGGGCGCAACTATGGCGCAACTAGGGTGCAACTAGGATGCAACTCGGGCGTAGCTAGTGTCCAACAGATGAGCAACTGGGGCGCAAGTTGGGCGCAAGTAGGGCGCAACTAGGGTGCAACTGGGGCGCAACTAGGGCATAGCTAATGCCCAACTGAGGCGCAATTAGGACGCAACTAGGGCACAATTCGGGCGCAAGTAGGGCGCAAATAGGGGGCAACTAGGGCGCAAGCAGGGCATAAGTAGGGCGCATGTAGGACACAACTATGGCGCAACTAGGGCGCAACTAGGGTGCAACCAAGACGTATGTAGTGTCCAACTGAGGCGTAGCAACGGCGCAAATAGGGCGCAAGTAGGGCGTAACTAGAGCGCAACTAGGGTGTAAGTAGGGCGCAACAAGGATGCAACTAGGGCTCTACTAGGGTGCACGTAGGGCGCAAGTAGGGCGCAAGTAGGGCGCAACTAGGACGCAACTAGGGTACAACTAGGGCGCAACTAGGGCGAAGCTAGTACCTAACCGAGGCACAACGAGGGGGCAACTAGGGCGCATTTAGGACGCAACTAGGGCGCAACCAGGGCACAATTAGGGCACTAGTAGGGCACTACAAGTGCGCAACTAGGGCTAAACTTGGGTACAAGTAGGGCGCAAGTAGGGCCCAAATAGGGCACAACTGGGACGTATCTAGTGCCCAATTGAGGCGCAACTGGGGCGGAGCTAGGGAGCAAGCAGGGTGCAACTAGAGTGCAAGTAGGGCACAACTAGAGCGCAATTTGGGCGCAACTAGGCTATAACTAGGTTGCAACTAGGATACAAGTAAGGCGCAACTATGGTACAACTAGGGCGCAACTATGGCGCGACCAGGGCGTAGCTTGTGCCCAACTCAGGCATAACTAGGGCGCAACTAGGATGCCACTAGAGCGCAAGTAGGACGGAACTAGGGCGCAACTCGGGCGCATCTAGGTCGCAAGTAGGGCGCAACTTCGGTGCAAGTAAGGCATAACTAGGGCGCAACTAGGGCACAAGACGGCCCCAACTAGGACGCAACTAGGGAGCAAACTAGGTCGTAGCTAGTGCCCAACTGAGGCGGAACTAGGGCGCAAGTCGGGCGCAACTAAGACGCAAGTAGGGCGCAACTAAGGTACAAGCAGGATGTAACTAGGGCGCAAGTAGGATGTAGCTAGTGCCTAACTAAGGCACAACTAGGGTGTAACTATGGAGCAAGTAGGGTGCAACTAGGGTGCAAGTAGGGCAGAACTAGGGCGTAAGTTGGACGCAACTAGGCTACAAGTAGGTTGCACGTAGGGCGCAAGTAAGGCGCAACCAAGCCGCAACTAGGGTGCAACTAGAGCGCAACTAGGGCGTAACTAGTGCCCTACTCAGGCATGAGTATGGCGCAACTAGGGCGCCACTAGGGCGCAAGTAGGACGCAACTAGGACGCAATTAGGGCATAACTAGGATGCAACTTCTTAATAGCTATTCCCCAACTGAGGAGCAAATAGGGAAAAACTAGAGCACAAATAGGCTGCAAGTAGGGTGCAAGTAGGGCGCAACTTGGGCGCAAGTAGGGCGCAACTAGGCCGCAAGTAAGGCGGAAGTAGAGAGGAACTAGGACGCAACTAGGGAGCAACCAGGGCGTACCTAGTGCCCAACTGAGGCGCAACTAGGGTGCAACTAGAGTGTAAGTTGGGCACAATTAAGGCGCATGTAGGATGCAACTAGGGCGCAACTAGCGTGCAACTAGGCCCCAAGTAGGACGCACGTCAGCTGCAACTAGGGCGCAGCTAGGACGCATTTATGGCGCAAGCAAAGTGCAACTAGGGCACAACTAGGGCATAACTAGGGCATAACTAGGGCACAACTAGGGCACAACTTGGGCGCAACTAGGGCTGAACTAGGGTGCAAGTAGGGCGCAAGTAGGGTGCAAGTACGGCGCAAGTAGGGCGTAACCAGGACATGAATAGGGCGCAACTATGGCGCAACTAGGGCACAACTAGAGCGCAATGAGGACACAACCAGGGCGCAACTAGGGCGCAACTAATGCGCAAGTAGGGTGTAAGTAGGGATCAACTATGGCGTAACTAGGGTGGAACTAGGACGTATGTAATGCCCAAATGAGGCGCAACTAAGGCGCAACTAGGATGCAAGTCGAGCGCAAGTAGGACGCAAGTAGGATGCAACTAGGGCATAAGTAGGGCCCAATTGGGACGCAACTAGGGTGCAAAATAGGGCACAACTAGGACACAACTAGGCGCAACTATGGTGCAAGTAGGGTACAACTAGGGCAAAACTTGGGCGCGACTAGGGTACAACTTGGGTGCAAGCAAGGCGCAAGTAGGGCACAAGTAAGGCGCAACTAGGGCGCATCTAGGGCACAAGTATGGTGGAAGTAGGGCGTAACTTGGGAGCGACAAGGGCCCAACTAGGGTGCAACTGGAACCCAACTAGTGTGTAGCTCGTGCCCAACTGAGGCGCACCTAGGACACAACTAGGGCGCAACTAGGGCGCAAGTAGGACATACGTAGGATGTAAGTAGGATTCAACTAGAGCAGCTATAGGGCATTACTAGGGCGTAACTAGGGCACAACTAGGACGCAAGGAGGGAGCAACTAGGGCACAAGTAGGGCGCAAGTAGGGCGCAACTAGGGTTCTACTAGGACACAACTAGGGTGCAACTAGGGCGCAACTAGGGCGCAACTAGGCCGTAGCTAGTGCCCAAGTGAAGCGCAACTTTGGGGGCAACTAGGCCATACCTAGGAAGCAAGTAGGGCGCAACTAGGACACAACTAGGGCACAACTATGGCACAACTAGGGCGTAGCTAGTGTCCAACTGAGGCAGATCTAGGGCGTAACTAGGGCATAACTGGGGCGCAAGTATGGTGTAAGTAGGGCGCAAGTAGGGTGCAACTAGGGTGCAAGCAGGGCGCAACTAGGACGTAGCTAGTGCCCATCTAAGGCGCAACTAGGGCGCAACTAGGGCGGAACTAGGGTGCAACTAGGGCGCAAGTAGGGCGTTAGTAGGGCGCAACAAGGGCGCAACTAGGGCAAAACTAGGGTACAAATAGGGCGCAACTAGGACGCAACTAGGGCTTAGCTAGTTTTCAAGTGAGGTGCAACTAGGGTGCAACAAGGGCGCAACTAAGGCGTAAGTAGTGTGCAGCTAGGGTGCAACTAGGGTGCAACTAGGGTGCAACTAGGGCGTAGCTAGTGTCCAACCGAGGAGCAACTAGGGCGCAAGTAGTGCGCATGTAGGGTGCAACTAGGGCGCAAATAGGGCGTAACTAGGGTGTAGCTAGTACCCAACTAGGGCGCAACTAGGGCACAATAAGAGTGTAACTAGGGCATAATTAGGGCGTAAGTATGATACAACTAGGGTGCAATTTGGGTGCAACTAGGATGCAACTAGGGCACAAATAGGACGCAAGTAGGATGCAAGTTGGGCGTAACAAGGGTGCAAATAGGATGCAACTAGGGCGCAAGGAGGATGCAAGTAGGGCACAACAATGACGCAACTAGGGCGCACCTAGGATGAAACTATGGCACAATTAGGATGCAAGTAGCAGGCAACTATGGTATCATTGGGCGCAACCAGGTTGCAACTAGGGCACAACTAGGGCATAGCTTGTGCCCAACTGAGGCGCACCTAGGGCGCAACTAGGGCACAACTAGGGCGCAAGTAGGGCGCAAGAAGGGTGCAAGTAGGGCGCAACTAAGACGCAACTAGGGCGCAACTAGGGCGTAGCTAGTGCCAATCTGAGGTACAGCTATGGTGCAACTAGGACGCAACTAGGATGCAACTAGGGCGCAAGTAGGGTGTAAGTGGGCTACAACTAGGGTGCAACTAGGGCACAACTAGGGTACAACTAGGGCGTAGCTAGTGCCCAACTGAGGGGCAACTAGGATGCAACTAGTGCGTAACTAGGGCACAAGTAGGGCATAACTAGGGACAAGAGGGCGCAACTAGGGTGCACATAGGGCGCAAATAGGGCGCACCTCGGACGCAAGTAGGGCGTAAGTAGGACTTAGCTAGTGTACAACCAAGGCACAACTAGGGCGCAATTAGGACGCAAGTAGGACGCAACTATGGCGCAAGTAGGGCGCAACTACGGCGCAACTAGGGTACAACTAGGACACAACTAGGGGTCAAGTAGGGCGCAAGTAGGGTGCAACCAGGGCGCAACTAGGGTGCAACTAGGACGCAATTAGGGCGCAAGTAGGGTGCAAGTAGGGTGCAACTAGGGTGCATCTAGGGCGCAACTAGGGCGTAGCTAGTGCCCAACTGAGGCGGCTCTAGGGCGCAAGTCTGGTACAACTTGGACGCAAGTAGGGCGCAAGTAGGGCACAAGTAGGACGCAATTAGGGTGTAATCAATGTTCAATTAGGACGCAACTAGGCGGCAACTAGGAAGTAGCTAGTGCCCAACTAAGGTGCAGCTAGGATGCAACTAGGGAGCAAGTAGGGTGCAACTAGGATGCAAGTAGGGCACAACTAGGGTACCATGTGGGCGCAACTAGGCTACAACTAGAGCGCAACTAAGACGCAAGTAAGGCACAAGTAAGTCGCAACCAGGGCGCAATGAGGGCGCAACCAGGGGGAAATTATGGTCTAGCTAGTGCCCAACCCTGGCGCAAGTAGGGCACAACTAGGGCGCAATTAGGGCGCAAGTAGGATGCAACTAGGACGCTACTAGGGCGCAACTAGGGCGCAACTTGTTCGTAGCTAGTGCCCACCTGAGGAGCAACTAGGGTGAAACTTAGTCGCAACTAGGGTACGACTAGGACGCAAGTAGGGCGCAAATAGGGTGCAACTAGGACGCAACTAGGATGCAACTAGGGTGCAACTAGGGCGTGGCTAGTGACCCAACTGAGGCGCAACTAGGGTGCAACTAGAACGCATGTTGGGTGCATCTAAAGCGCAAGTAGGGCGCAAGCAGGGCGCAACTAGGGCGCAGCTAGGGCGCATCTATGGTGCAAGCAGGGTGCAAGAAGGGTGCAACTTGGGTGTAACTATGGCGCAACTAGGGTGCAACTAGGACACAAGTAGAGCGCAAATGCGTCGCAAATAGGAAGCAACTAGGGCGTAACTAGGGCACAACTAGGGCGCAATTAGGGCACACGTAGGGTGCAACTAGAACGCAAGTATGGCGCAACTATGGCGCAAGTAGGGCTCAAGAAGGGCGCAAGTAGGACGCAGTTAGGGCACAAGTAGAGTGCAACTAGGTTGCAAGTAGGAAACAAGTAGGTCACATCTAGGACATAACAAGGACGCAACTAGGGCGCATGTATGGTGCAGGTAGGGCGCAACTAGGATGTAACTAGGGCGCAACTAGAGCGTAGCTAGTGCCCAACTGAGGCGCAACTAAGGCGCATCTAGGGTGCAAGTCAGGCGTAAATAGGACGCAAGTATGGCGCAAGTAGGGCGCAAGTGGGGTGCAATTAGGACGCAACTACGGTGTAACTAGGGCACAACTAGGGCGCAACTAGGACGCTACTAGGACGCAAGCAGGGCGCAACTAGGGAGAAACTAACACGCAACTAGTGTAAAACTAGGGTACAACCAGAACGCAAGTACGGCACAAGTAGGGCGCAACTAGGGGCGCAACTAGGATGCAAGTAGGGCGCAAGTAAGGCGCTATCATGGCGCAAATAGGGTGCAACTAGGACGCAACTATAACGCAACTAGGGCGTAGCTCGTGCCCAACTGAGGCGCACCTTGGACATAACTAGGGTACAACTAGAGTGCAACTAGGGTGCAAGTAGGGTGTAAGTGGGGCATAAGTAGGGTGCAACTAGAGCACATATAGGGTACAACTAGGGCGCAAGGATGGCGCAACTAGGGCACAAGTAGGAAGTGAGTAGGGCGTAAGTAGGGCGCTACTAGGACACAACTAGGGCGCAACTAGGGCACAACCAGGGCGCAACTAAGTTGTAGGTAGTGCCCAACTGAGAGTAAACTAGGGAGCAACTAGGGCGTAGCTAGGAAGCAAGTAGGGCGCAACTACAGCACAATTAGGGCGCAACTAGGGTGTAGCTACGATGTACCTAGTGCCCAACTGAGGCGGAACTAGGGCACAACTAGGGCGCAACTAGGGTGCGAGTAGGGCGCAACTAAAGTGCAAGTAGGATGTCACTAGGACGAAAGTAGGGCACAAACAGCGTGCAACTATAAAATTACTAGGGCACAACTAGGGCGCAACTAGGGTGTATCTAGTGTGCAAAGGAGGCACAACTAGGGCGTAACTAGGACGCAAGTAGGATGCAACTAAGTCGCAACTAGGGCGTAACTAGGGTCACATAAGCGCACATGTATAGCACAACAAGAGTGCAACTAGGGTGCAACTAGGTTGCAACTAGGGCACAAATGTGGAGGAAGTAGGGTGCAACTATGGCGCAATCAGGACACAAATAGGGAAAATGTAGGGTGCAATTCATTGTGAGATTATTTTGGTCATGGTTAGTGGCAAATGCCTAATTTGGTTTGTCACTCTACATGGTTTCCGCGCCGTGTCACTACGTACTGAAGGTCTTTGTCTTTTCTAGCTTATAGCTAGTGTTCCCAAACCATTGTAACCCCCTCTGGTTATCTTTGACTCTTGTTGTGAGTTGTCAATGGTAACCACATGAAGTGAAGTTCTTTGGTCATGGTCAGTGACACATGCATCCTTTGGTTGGTCACAGTGCATGGTATCCACACTAGTCACTGCACATTGAAGGTCTTTGAACTTGTTATTGATAACTAGTATTCACAAACCATTGTTTCCCCCTCCGACGATTCGTGGCTCGTGTTATGAGTTGTCAAAGTTGACCACACATCGTGACATTCTTTGGTCATGGTCAGTTACACATGCCTACTTTGGTTGGTCATTCTACATGGTAGCCACATTGTGCCACTACTTCTTGAAGGTCCACGTGCTTGCTAGTTGATACCTTGTATTCCCAACCCATTGTTCCTCCCTCTGAGCATTTGTGACTCGTATTATGAGTTTTCAACGTTGACCACATACAGCGTATCTCTTTGGTCAAGGGCAGTACATATGCCTAATTTGGTCGGTCATTGTGCATGGTAGCCACCCTGTGCTACTACATATTGAAGGTCGTTGTACTTGCTAGTTGAAAACCAGTATTCCAAAACCATTCTCTCCCCCTGCGACCATTTGTCACTCGTGTTATGGGTTGTGAACATTGACCACCCATAATGAAATTCTTTGGTCATGGAAAGTGACATATGCCTAGTTTGGTTGTTTCGTGTGCATAGTAGCCACACCATGCCACTTTGTATTGAAGTTCTTTGTCCTTTGTAGTCGATACAAAGGGTTTCCACACAATTGTCTCTCCCTCTGAGGATTTATGACTCGTGTTATGAGTTGTCAAAGTTGACCACACATAATGGACGTCTTTGATCATAGTCAGTGACGTATGCATCCTTTGGTTGGTCACTCTGCAAACTAGCCACACCGCACCACTACTTGTTGAAGGTCTTTGTACTTGCTAGTTGATAACTAGTCTTCCGAACCCATCGTTCCCCCCTCTGACCATTTCTGACTCATGTTATGGGCTGTGAATGTTGACTACCCATACTGAAATTCTTTGGTCATGGTACGTGACATATGCCTCGTTTGGTTGTTCGGTGTGCATATAAGCCACACCGTGCCACTATGTATTGAATTCTGTTGTCCTTTCTAGTTGATACATATGGTTCCCAAACTAGTGTCACTCCCTCTGACCATTTGTGACTCGTGTTATGAGTTCTCAATGTTGACCAAACATAGTGGACTTCTTTGGTCATAGTCAGTGGTGTATACATCCTTTGGTTGGTCACTGTACACGCTAGCCACACCGTGCCACTACGTTTTGACAATACTTGTACTAGCTATTTGATAACTAGTGTTCCCAGCCAATTGGTTCCCCCTTTTACCATTCGTGACTCGTGTTATGAGTTTTCAACATTGACCACAAACTATGAAATTTTGTTGGTCATGGTTTGTGGCATGTGCCTACGTTGGTCTGTCACTGTACATGGTTGCCACACCGTGTCACTACGTACAGGAGGTCTTTGTTCTTTCTAGTTGATAGCGTGTGTTCCCAACCCATTGTTACCCCCTTTGACTATCTGTGACTCTTGTTGTGAGTTGTCAACGTTGACCACATGAAGTGAAATTCTTTGGTCATGGTCAGTGCCATATGCATACTTTGGTTGGTCACTGTGCATGGTAGCCACACTCTACCACTGCATATTGAAGGTCTTTGTATTTGCAAGTCGATAACTAGTATTCACAAACCATTGTTTCCCCCTCTGACCATTTGTGACTCGTGCTATGAATTGTCAAATTTGACCACACACAATGACATTCTTTGGTCATGGTGAGTGACACATGCCTACTTTGGTTGGTCATTGTACATGGTAGCCACACCGTGCTACTACTTATTGAAGGGCGTTGTACTTGCTAGTTGGAAACATACATTCCGAAACCATTGTTTTCCCCTATGATCATTTGTGACTTGTGTTATGGGTTGTGAACATTGACCACCCATACTGAAATGTTTTTGTCATGGTCAGTGACATATGCCTAGTTTGGTTGTTGAGTGTGCATAGTAGCCAAACCGTGCCACTATGTAGTAGAGTTGCTTTTCATTTCTAGGCAATACATAGGGTTCCTAAACCATTGTCTCTCCCTCTGACCATTTGTGACTCGTGTTATGAGTTGTGAATGTTAACCACACATAGAGGAATTCTTTGATCCTAGTCAGTCATAATGCATGATTTGGTTGGTCACTGTGTACGCTAGCCACACCGCGCCACTACTTGTTGATGGTCTTTGTACTTGCTAGTTGATATCTAGTGTTTCGAACCCATTGTTTCCCCCTCTGACCATTCGTGACTCGTGTTATTGGCTGTGAATGTTGACTATCAATACTGAAATTCTTTGGTCATGGTCAGTGACATATGCCTAGTTTGGCTGTTTGGTGTGCATAGTAGCCACACCGTGCCACTACGTATTGAATTTTTGTGTCCTTTCTAGTCAATACATATGGTTCCGAAACCATTGTCACTCCCTCTGACCATTTGTGACTTGTGTTATGAGTAGTCAAGGTTGACCACACATTGTGGACTTCTTTGGTCAAAGTCAGTGACGTATGCATCCTGTGGTTGGTCACTGTGCACGCTAACCACACCGTGCTACTACTTTTTCACAATATTTGTACTAGCTAGTTAATAACTAGTGTTACCAACCCATTGTTTCCCCCTTTGACCATTTGTGCCTCGTGTTATGAGTTTTCAACGTTGAACACAAACTGTTAAATGCTTTTGGTCATGGTTTGTGGCATATGCCTACTTTGGTTTGTCACTGTACATGGTTGCCACACCTTGTCACTATGTATAGGAGGTATTTGTGCTTTCGAATTGATAGCCAGTGTTCCCAACCATTGTAACCCCCTTTGACTACCTGTGACTCTTGTTGTGAGTTGTCAACGTTGACCACATGAAGTGAAATTCTTTGGTCATGATCACTGACATATGCATAATTTGGATGGTCACTGTGCATGGTAGCCACACTTTGCCACTACATATTGAAGGTCTTTGTACTTGCCAACCAATAACCAGTATTCACAAACCATTGTTTCCCCCTCTGGCCATTTGTAACTCGTGTTATGAGCTGTCAAAGTTGACCACACATAGTGACATTCTTTGGTCATGGTCAGCGACACATGCCTACTTTGGTTGGTCGTTGTCCATGGTAGCTACTCCGTACCACAACTTATTCACTTTCCCCGTGATTGTTAGTTGGTACATGGTGTTTTCAGAGCATTTTTTCCCCCTCTGGCCATTTGTTACTTGTATTATGAGTTGTCAACGTTGACCACACACAGCGTTTTTCTTTGGTCAAAGACACTACATGTGCCTACTTTTGTCGGTTATTGTGCATGGTAGCCACACCGTGTCCCTATTTATTGAATGTCGTTGTACTTGCTAGTTGAAATGTAATACTTCGAAACCATTGTCTTCCCCGTTGACTATTTGTGACTCGTGTTATGGGCTATGAAAGTTGACCACCCATACTGAAACTCTTTGGTCATGGTCAGTGACATATGCCTAGCTTGGTTCTCCGGTGTGCACATTAGCCACACATTGCCACTACGGATTGAAGGTATTTGTCATTTCTAATCGATACTTAGGGTCTCAAACCATTGTTTTTCCCTCTGACCATTTCTGACTCGTGGTATTACTTGTCAGTGTTGACAACACATAGTGGACTACTTTGGTCATAGTCAGTATGTCAAGCAAACTTCCACCGCAGCTCTCCGGGAAAGATTTGTCCATTGAGAGAGGCATGGGGTAGGCTTGGATCCGCGCACAGGACGCTGGCTCCCGCGGGCGCAGTTGAGGGAGGGGTGGTGCAGAGTCCAGGGGCGATGAGGACCAGGGGGTCTACAGGATAGCCGTCGCAGGTTAGCACAACCACCTGCGGCGGTTCCACCAGCTCAAGTGCTCGCGATGGAAAGGGAAAGAGGCGGGAAGCAGTGGCAGGAAATCCGCGGTGCAAAGAGAACAAGGACAAGCCGCAGCAAGATCCGCAATCACCGACAGGGCGCAGATAGGTCAGCGGAAGGACCGAGCCATCAAGGGAAGAACATCCAATCAGAATAAGTAATCTTGCATCAATCACAGAGCAGCACCTGGAGACGCACCGCGGAAGACCAAGATTCAAGGAAGAACACAAAGAACTGCGTGCACAAGCCGCGGATGAAGAAAGTCAGTAGAGGATGTACTATATGTGTGTATGGGTGAATGGCTGAGGACGAGACCCGCGGTATGTAGCCGCACCACGTGGAGTCCAAGTAGGGGGAAAGAGGGTAGTATGAGAGGGATGAGACCGACGGCAGGTAGACACGCCGTGTGGAGTCCCAAGTAGAAAAGGGCCCCAAAAGCAGTAGCACAAGTGCAACTTAGTCTTGCATACTCTTCTGTGTACTCTGCAAAACTCATCTAAAGACATTTAATCGCTCTCGTTGCTCGCTATCTCATTGTCTCTATGCCTTTTGTAATCCAGGGACCGTTTTGTGCGGGCTGCGGAGGTTGTGTGCGCGAAGAACCGAAAGTCCGAGTGAAGTGAACTGCTGGCGGAGCCTTTGCTTGCACACGTATGCGGAACAAAAGGTTCCGTGGAGAGGAGCTGGAAGCCACACGGTGGCGGCTCCCGTGTGGCAAGGAGTGGACCGCAGAGTGTCATTCATCAGTGAGGTTTGTGCACAAAGATTCAGGCCTTCCGTTCACAGAATTGCCAATAACTAGAGGTTGGGGTCCCGTAATTTTGCTACGTGTCTTAGTAGAACCGTGATAGCAGTGAGAAGTGTGGGCTCCGCGGACAGCGTAGAATTGTATCTGCGCGGGGATAATCAGGGGCGCGGCAAAATTGGGGGTATCAGTGTCATGGTGCATTAAGCGTGGATAGTTCCTTGCTCTTTACTTAGCGAAACTCCACGTGACCTTCAGATCAGTCATTGATGTCGGCAACAAGCTTTGTGTATCAAGATTGCAAGAGACGGCAGCAGCAGTCATCTGTGCGGTGCTTCTTGCCACGCCGAGCCACCAGCAACGAGGACACTTGGAGCTCCTCGCCGGTGCTGTCCCGCACCCCAATCAGCTCCTCTCCAGGCGCGGACCCAATGGTCCAACATCGACCGGTGAACGAGTGGCTGGAGCAGCTGCACTGGCGTTGCATCATGGACGCTCTGGGTAACCGCATGGAGGTGGAGACCGTCTCCGGCCATGGCAGCCACGGACCCTGCCATTCCTAGCACAAACCGGAGGAGCAAGACGCTGCGGCTGCGGCGCCGCCGTGGTTTTCCGACCCCCAACCATCGTCAGAGCAACACTCCGATGGTGGCGGACTCGAAGTCAATCACGGATTGGTCTACTAGCACCGTGGAGGGCAGTAGCCGGTGGCGACTGGCGGCATGGTGACACATCATGCATCCTTGACAACACATCCACATATGTCATCACAGAACTACAAGGAAGCATAAACCACCAACAACCCATCAGTAGATACTCAACGGCCAGCGGCAGATTTGCAGCAGAAATAATCACCGGCTCCCGCGCTTGGGATGCCTCTAGATTCCAATCCGCCGCGGCAGGTGGCAGAGACGGCTCCGGGAGATGCGGCAATGGGACCACATGCAACGGGATCATAGCAAAAGCAGACGACCTCGCCAGCATTCCACCCGAGAGGCGATCTGTTAGGAGTGCCGGGGCCCCCACAGACACTGGGATCCGCGCTGCTGTCGGTGAACCAGCCACCAGCAAATCAGCCCCCCGCGCCTGCGGGAGCGATGACGGTGGAACTCGCCGCACCCTCTCAGCCGCCAATATACCTGCTGCAGCAGCCTTTGGGAATTGGCCAGGCAGGATGGCTGGCGCAACCATGTATGACCAGCCCAGCACTACAGCAGAAGCCTCCGCAGCTGAGCATGAGTGCACCATTGATAGGGGCACCCCCACAAGCCATGCCAAGCGTACCACCACAATAGTAGGCACACCCATCCCAGGCAGTGACCAGCGCGGTACAAGCAAGAGCACTGCCGGCATCGGGATCACTCATCCAACAACCTTAGCAGCCCATGCCGCAAGCTGGAATGTCAGTTCAGCCCCAGGCAGGGATGACGCAGGGAGCCCTTACGCAAGTGCCACCAACAGGGACTCAACCATCAACCCTTCCATAGCAGACGGTTGGAGGAGTGACACATATGAGTGCCATGATCCCGCAGTCCGCTCCGCCTCTGTTGGCGACACAGCAACAGTAGTCTGGGAGCATGACGCAAGGAGGGATGAAACTCCCAACGATCGTGGCTGGCGCACCACCGCAGCCGCTAGTGGTTGCACAGCGAAAAATGTCCCATCACCAAATGATTGGGGCAGGGTCCGCAAGGGCACTGCCGCCAATGCCTCATCCACCACCTACAATGCAGGGTCATCCGCAACTGTTTCCAGAGAAGACATATGGAGTACAACACGTTGCGGGGACAATCCAGCCCTATCGTGCGGCGCCAATTCCTGCCAATCAATCGCATTGGGTATCCGAGATGATGCCATCAATGCCTGTGACTCCGGCTCCGCCCCTTGGGACGGCATTCTTCTCCACACCCTACACCGCCACTGCATCAGCACCTCCCTCCTAGTACATGCTTCCCCCTCCCATGCAGCCAGGTTTTCCCATACCCGCGGGACAGCCCCAAATGCTAAACCCCCCAACGGGATACTCTGCGGTCCCTCCTGCAACCATTCCACCCCCACATGCTGTGACTGCGTTGATGACTAACCGCAACACTTTCCCGCAGCTACAGTATATCCGCTCCGAACCCGCCAATATCACACAGTTGGATTCCTTCAAGGGTGCCCCGGAGGAGGATCCATGGGTCTGGCTCAAGTAAATTACCCTCTATGCTAGTATGGGCCGGATTCCGCCTGATCTCTGCCTTGCCACCGTAGAACTTCATCTCCAAGGGGCTGCAACCGATTGGTACAACGCGCGGGCACCTTTCCCTTCCTTTGATGACTTTGGCAACGCCGTCATCGAGCGCTTCAAGCACTTGACAAAGGAGGAAGCACTGCGGAAGATTGAAAAGGAGGTCATGCGTAAAGACGACGATATCCGCAGATTTCTGGACCAGTTTCTGACCTGGGCCTTGGTGGCCAAAAGTCCGGAAGGAGAGGGTCTGCCGCTATGGGTCCTGCTGCAAAACCTCATCCGCGCGCTTCCCAATGAAATCAGTAGCCTCATGATCGCGGACCACTATCATTCCCTCCAGGACGCGGTGCGGGACACCACATCCATTTTCATGGTCCAGTAGTGGCAGCAATGCTATAACCAGACGTGGCCAAATCAGCAACAACAGCATCAGAGGCAGCAGCAACAACAGCAACCGCCCCCGTCCCCTGCTAGACAGGATCAGGTGGCTAAGGGGACAGGCCAAGATATCTTGCCGAACCCTCCGCCAGACCCCGCAGGCGGTGCCTGCAACGTAAAACTGGGCCTGCCGATGGCGGCGGACGAAACCACGGAGGTGACACCTACACCCGAGGAAACGGAGCTCATCACCCGTGCCCGTCGACTCAAGATCCGCAGATGGGACCTACACGAGGTTGCCCAACTCCAAAGCGATCTGCGGCAACAGGCAAAAGCTGTTGAGACCTGACTACAGGAGGCCGTTACTGCCCGTTCTGTGCGACCCCCGGAAAAGAGACGAACTGCGGATCCCGCACCGGTGAAAGTCCTAGCCTCCGCCAATACCTCGTCGGTGCCCAACACTACTCCTGCACCTGCAACAAGGTCCGCAGATCTAGTGGATAAACTCTTCACCACTCCCATCACCTCCGTGAACTTCTTTGATTTTCTCCAACTGCATCCCGAGCTGGCTCCGTCGCTCAAGGAAGAATTCACCCAGGCCAACCACTGCCTCCAGACCGTTGGCATCTCCCTTACCTGCACCACTTCGCCGCACGGCACTGAGAATACCCGACAAGTTGTGGCGGAGGCGCTACCAGGACTGACCACGGAGGAGATGGATTGGGGCTAGGCACCACAACCTTTAGAACCACCTCGCTGTGATGAACGCCACAACGAAGTTGCCTGCTGCGTGATTTGGATCTGCGGACGCAAGTTCCTCGTTATCATCGACACGGGGCAACCAATACCACCGTGGCGCTCCGCGTCCTATGCCTCGTTGGATGGACAGACCACATCCTCCCGACGCGCCGACAGTTGAGCAACTCCGCGGGAGGGATGGATTATGGCGACGGAGAAGTCCGGGGCTTGCCCATGCAGGTGGGTTCCCTTCACGAACCTATGGACGTTCAAGTCACTCAGGCTTGGACTTGTAACGTCCTCCTGGGCATGGACTATCTCCTTCCGCGACAAGGCAACCTCTTGTTCTCACTAGGGGTCATGCAACTCACCTCCGCCACTGGTACAAAGGAATACGCCCTCATCACTGTGGGGGATTGAGTAACGGTGCGGGTAACCGGTGACTCACCATTTTCCCTCTCCGATGCGGCACATGAAGATGCACGCCTGCGTTCCCACCACAGCCAAGCCCCCGCGGAGGTCGCCCTTGACGCGGAACAGATCCCTGCTAGGGAATGGCGTGAACGCTCTGCGAACCACATGGAACCAGGAGTGCGTGCCAGCCTCTTGGGACTGTGGCAACAAGGCAAGCAGGCGTTCGGCCAAGGCCTCCCAATGGATGAAGACGAGGACTTCTATCCCATCCGCGACCAACGGCCGTCTTCGCCTCCACGATGGGATCATATGCTGCACTCTCACCTCTCACCCTACCAAAAACAGAACGTTTGGGAACTGCTGGCCTCCTACGTCGACATCTTTGCTGGCGCGGCAACAGGCTTAGGGGGTGTCGATGCGTTCCATGTTATTAACACCGGCGCGGCCGCCGCAGTCAAACAAATGTCCGCCAAATCCTCCCTGACCAGGAGCAGATCATCAACAAAGGTCTCACGGAGTTGAAGGCGCAGGGTGTGATAGTCCCCATTGTCAGCCCCTGGCGCGCCAACCTGGTCATTGTCGGTGAACCAGACGGCTCCAAATGCTTCTGTGTGGACTTCCGCGACCTCAACCACGTGACGAAAGAACCCATGCCAATGATTGTCGACATCCAGGATTGTCAGCAAGGGCGCGGATGGTTCGCAAAACTCGACGTCATGGCAGCCTTCCCCGCTGTTCCTATGCACCCGGACTCCATTGTCAAGACGGCATTCGTCACTCCTGAAGGACTCTACGCATTCACCCGTATGCCCTTTGTTCTTTGCAATCCCAGTGCCACATTTCAGTGCGTCATGGACTCCACTCTCCGCGGCATCCCCAATGTGGGCTGCTACATCGACGACATCATGGTCATGGCCCACAGTTTCGTGGATCTCTGCTCTTCCCTCTCCGCTGTCTTCTTGGCTCTCCGCGCCGCCAATCTCAAGCTCAAAGCCACTAAGTGTTCTATCGGTGCCGCGGAGATGGAATTTCTGGGGTTTGTCATGAGCGCCAAGGGTATCTAGACCGATCCCGCAAAAATAGCGGTAGTACAAGAGTGGCGCCAACCCACCACTGTGAAACAGGTCAACATCTTTCTTGGCTTTGTCTCTTTCTACCGCAAGTTTGTCCGCGACCACGCCCGCATTATCCACCCACTGTAGCAGCTGACCCACCAGGACACCCCATTTGAGTGGACGCCAGAGTGTGCCGTTGCCTGGGCGGAAATCAAGCATTGCCTGGTCACCGCGCCCATGCTCGAGTTTCCTCATTTCAACCTTCCCTTCTCCATCACAACTGACTGGTCCCGCGATGGCCTCGGCGCCATACTGTCGCAATCGGTCCATGAACCAGCCCAACGAGTGATTCCGTACGCCAGTTGCGCCCTCACCGAGGGTGAGCGGAATTACCCACCAGTGAAGGGCGAGTGTTTGGCTGTGTTATGGGCACTGCAGCACTTCCGCGACTACATCAAGAACGGCAAGCCCTTCACGGTCCTGACCGATCACCAAGCGCTGCAATGGCTCCTCACTACACAAAACCATGAGGGCATCCTGGCCAAATGGGCTCTCCTCCTGCAGGGCTATAACTTAAAAATCAAGTACCAGCCCGTGCTCGCCAATCAACACGCTGATACCCTCAGCCGCCTCCCTTGAGAAGACTGGCCTCACTCCGCGGATCCGCGGAAAGATCCATTGGACCCCTCCACAACTCCTTCTCTACCAACCGACAATGAACCTCAGTGGGAGGGAGTTGCTTGAGAATCTACGGATGAGGAATCTGCGGTGACGTACCAACTCCTATCTGAGATAGAACCAGCCGAACCCCTCAGTGCCGCGGAGACTCCTCCAGCCCTCCATCCCACTGGGCACCACCTGGCCCGCCGTTACAACCCCACCATCCGTGCCTAACGCTCGAAGAAATTGCGCCCCATCTTCCCCCCCGCTCTTCATTACCACGATCACGCCAAACTCCTTCTGTCGCGGCACCTGCGACCGCCCCTCTGATACTGCCTCCATCACCATCTACCTCCCCTCTCCTTGATACTTGCCATCCCCTTTCCCTGGTTGATTTCCTCCTCCACTCGCCTGCGTCTGCGGGGCGCCTCAAGAATGTATTCTCCTATGTGAATCCCTCTCTCTCTCCCACCGGCATCCGCCTCTTGTGTACCTTCCTCTAGGATACAAGTGTCTACATGGTGACACATAGCATCGCTACAGCACACTCCCGCGTCCGAGAGGATGCCTGCCGCGTGCCATGCACGTGGGCTCCTGCATTGCTGATACCCGGCCCAGCGGCATCCACTGAAGTCCACGTGGCATGGTACCACGTTTGGGTTTGTGGACGCAAATTCGTCGCCATCATGGACACCGGCGCCACCCATACCACCATTGCATTGCAGATGACTGGCGCATTACGATTTGACCACCTCATCACACCCACCCGGCTCCCCTTCTCCATATCCACCGGAGCCATTGATGCGCCTATCTTTCAAATCGTGGACCTACCCATCCAAGTCGCCAACGTGCATGCACCGCATACTGTGCAGGTGTGCTATGTCCACACATACGACATGCTCCTTGCAGTTGACTGGCTCGCGCCGCACCAAGCAGATGTATTGCTCGGCGCTGGCATCCTCAATCTCATTTCCGTCTCCAGCATTCGCTTGTTTACTCCCCTCTTTTCCTCAGCTCATCCGTCCCCTGATCCACTTCCCATGGTTCTCACGCCATCAACCTCTGGCACTCGGTTCACTCGCTGCGTCACACGGAGCTCGGGGGTCAATCGCGAAACTGCCTCTGCCATGGCTCGTCCGTCCAGCGCGGAGTCCGCGCATGCAAACTGGGGGGGGTGGTGGCATTACGAGGCGACCCATTCGGCGGCAGACTACAAACCGAGCCGAAACTGGAGAAAGACACTCCGCACCACCTGTGACGGCAGCCTCACCTGGGGCATCTGAGGACCCCGGGACCCCTCCGTGCCCCCGGCAGTAGCAGCAGCAACAACTTCACCTGAAATACCTCCAACTTTGGGCCATCCTACATCACTTGGGGGATCTCCGGCTGCCCGGGACCCTTCCGCGCCACCTAGAACATCCCCGGCTCCTCGAATCTGCTCCGCGTCGCCAAGGACACCTGTGGCCCCACGAGGTCCCCCTACACCCTCAACGACAGCGGCAACCTCACCAAGAACAGCACCGACGTCGGATCCTTCCGCACCCCCAACAACGGCAGGCCCAGGAGTAACTCCGGTCCCAGACCCAACTGTACCACCCACGGCAGCAACCCTAGTAGCATCACCAAGAGCACCTCCGATGCAGGTCCCTCCCGCATCACCGGCACTAACCACATCGGCAGGCCCACCAACGCCCCTTGGTCCCTTTGTGCCAGCAGCGCATTCTTCCTCCCCACCGGACTCGCGAGACAAGCCGGCGCACGGCACACCACACCCGGCACTCAATGTAGGAACACTAATGGAAGGAGCGCAGACCTACCTAGAAGAAAGCTCCGGAGATAGCGGAGATCAGCCCAAGGAAAATCAGCTACTGGACGTGGTCAGCAGTGTTATTATGCACCTGCAGGACGAGCTCCCGGGGGCAATCCGCGCGCACATAGGTGACTCCTTTTACAACAAGGCATGGCAGGTGGCTCTAAAAGGTGCGGCCAAGACTGCACTGGCACTGAACGAGCGCGGACGACAAGACCAACTGCTGGAAACAGTAGGTGCAGAGCGACTCATTTTGGCCCTCCGCAACGTCCTCTATCTTCAGCCGAGCAGTGGAATGACAGGTGTGGCCGCATTTCTTGATAAAGAACAATTAGAAAGCGCAGTGAACACTGCCCGTGAATGGTGGCTCCTGGTCCGCAACGACCAGAACGCGGACCCCACCCGACGCTACGTGCATCTGCTTCAGGAACGCGCCAGGGCACTTACTCTCTACCATGCCCACCAGATGCCTGCGCGGACAATGGAGGCACCAAAACAGAAAACCGCGGCAAAGGTCTAGAGGTGGGGATACCTGATTGGGCTGGTCAGTGCGAGATGGGGAGCATAGTACACGGCGGGGAAACTTGCAAGCATCATAGTTGCGGAGATGCGATACGAGAATTGGTATGCCGCCATTAGTGAATGCTGGCAGCTCACCTTGGATGGAGCTCCTCGGCAGCGAATAGTAGCCGCGGTAGCACAGGGACTGTGGAAGACACTATCAGGAGTGGGCACACATCTAACGGAAGAGGCCGCAAACCACTAGGCCCGGGAAGCAGCGGGAGTGTATCGGGAGGAGAAGAGCCGTATTCTTATGGAAATAGAGGAGGCTCGGGAATACCTCCGCGATTCTCCTCAGCTCGTGCAGACAAGGGGCAAGGTGCAAGCTATCTGGCAACAGAGGGCTGAAGAAGAGAAGCAAGAAGCAGAGGCAGCTGCAACATAGGTTGTCGCGGAGCTGGAGACACAGCTGGAGGAGGCAAGAGTGGACGCCGCGATGGCAGAAATAGAAGACGCAGGGCAAGGTGTGGCAGAGGCAATGAGGCCAACGACGGAACAAGAGACAGGAGAACAAGCAGCGGAGCAACAGGGACTGGTACAAGCGGCAGGCAGAAGTCAGGGACAGGATGAGCGTGTGCAAGTGAGATCGGCTGGAGCCAGGAGGACAACATGGAAAGGCATTCCCCGACCTGCCTTGTCAAGGGCTCTGCGGGATAAACAGGCCACGCTTGAGAAGGTGGCCATGCAAGCTGCGGCATCAGCAAGCGCCAACAGACAGGCTGCCCCACACCAAGCGGCCTCGATGAGCGCCGCAGCAACCCCCAGGAAGGAGCCAACCGCGGAGACAAAATCCCCCTCCGCGGACGTCACGCCGACATCTCGCTGACGAGGACAAGAAAAGCAAACCATCGAGGATAGCACGGTTGTTAACCCCACTGCCAAGCGCGGCAAGCAGCACCGCCTCGCTCAGGACACACCGAAGAACATCGACCCGACGCAGCTTGTGCAAGCCCAGCGGGACGTTGCACAAGACATGGAGTTGCTCATTGTAGTAGTCCGCAATGTCCCAATGCTCGCTTGCTCGGTTCCAGCTCACTTGCAGCCCCTACTGGGAGGCGCCGGCGCAACAGCGCACCAAGAGAAAGGGGCAAAGGAAAGCACCGCGGTCCCTGCGACCAAGGAGAGGACCGCGAGGGTGGTGATCTCCGAGCTGAGTGAGTCACTAGAGCCGGACAAAGAACAGCCAATTGCAAAGGGGCCAGGTCTGTTGCGACTTGACGAGGCAGCGGCGGGACAAAAGCCAAGGGCAGAGACGGGCGAGGTCCGCAGAGCACGGGGTTGGCGGCATACGGAACAACCAGAGGTGGGGCTGAATGGCTTGTGGAACGAAGCAAAACTACGTGCGGCTGGAATCCTGCGGCTCTTCCCAGCGCCGGACAGCTGGGACTGAGAGCCACTCGCGTATGATAAAGAGAATCAACGGTGCCTATTGGCAATAAAGGTGGAACAGGATGCAAGGCGAGCCTAGGGGTTGCCAACGCTACAAAAAGAGAAGAAGAGGAAGGCAGGGTAGGCTGTCGCGGAAAAGACAGGCAAGAAGGGACCTGTTGAAACACAAGATTGGTGGATCTGGCAGACCGCTCACATCTTGCTGCGCGCCACAACCAAGGAACAACAGAAAACGGAAGCGGACAAGGTGTACAAAACCTAGGGCGCCCAGATGGGGGTGGAGTATGATCGGCGGAAGAAGGATGACCTCGCCCGCCTCAGTGAGCAGTATGCATGGGAGGGCGATCGCCTCTGGCGGACCACGCCACATATCCTATGGGTGCCTCCGCCCACCATGCAGAGAGCGGTGGTCGAGGCCTACCACCGACACCACCATTCCGGGGTGCAAGCACTGAAGGAGCGGTTATCCCTCATCCTGCATGTGCCAGATCTCTCGGCAATCATAAAAGAGGTGGCGCAACACTGCGCGCCATGTGAGCGAGCAACACTGAAAAGATACGCCACGAAACATGCCCCTATACTTGCCCTCTCCCATTGGCGAACCCTTCGATCGTATCATCATTGACTTCCATGGGCCACGCCCTCGCCGCGCTCAAGGGGAGCGGTACTGGATTGCAGCAATGGATCATATGGGTCAAGGCCGTCCCCGACAAGTCCTCAGAACGGGCGGCCCGCTTCATCCGTGAGGAAATCTTCTACCGCTTTGGTGGTTGCCGCGTGGTACACAACGACAATGGCACAGAGTTTGCAGGGGCATTCCACAAAGAACTCACCGAGTGGGGCGTGCAGCATGTGCACTCCAGACGGTACCGCCCCCAGTCTCAAGGACAAGTCGAGCGGTTGCACGAAGTCCTCGAACAGGTAGTGGCCACCGCGGAGGAAAGAGATTGGGGGGAAATCCTCAAGAAAACCGCCCACTTCCTCAACATCACCCCCAGCCGCGCCACATCGTTCTCGCCCCATGTCCTCCTCTTCACACAGCTAAGGCTGCACACCAAATCCTAGGATTCGTGAATAAGATTCGTGAACCCGGAAAAAGATTCGGATTCGAGGATCCAAATCCTTCATGAGGATTCGATTCGGGATTCGGAGATCCTTTCCCTATTGTTTCAACATCGAAAACAGGGATTTATGTGGCAGATTAGAGGATTTTTACCTGCCATCACCCATATGATTCGGAAAAGATTCGTGAATCTTACGGATTCGCGAATCCAGATTCGGATTCGTGAATCAAACCCAAACCTGGATTCGGATTCGTGAATCCGAATCCAATCTGGGATCCGGGAATCTTACCCGATGTGCACCCTTAACTGTGGCACAACTCTGGCACAGCTCTGGCATAACCCTGGCACAACTCTGGAACAAATCTGGCACAACTCTGGCAAAACTGTGGCACAACNGGATTCGGGGATCCAAATCCTTCATGAGGATTCGATTCGGGATTCGGAGATCCTTTCCCTATTGTTTCAACATCGAAAACAGGGATTTATGTGGCAGATTAGAGGATTTTTACCTGCCATCACCCATATGATTCGGAAAAGATTCGTGAATCTTACGGATTCGCGAATCCAGATTCGGATTCGTGAATCAAACCCAAACCTGGATTCGGATTCGTGAATCCGAATCCAATCTGGGATCCGGGAATCTTACCCGATGTGCACCCTTACACACAGCCTCCGCGCGGGGTTCAGGGCATGCCGTAACCACCACTGGAGATACCACTTGACCTGGAGCAGCAACAGGATGGTCGATCAGAGGAGGAACAGGGGATGGCGAAAGACAAGAGGTACGGGAGTGGTACCGAGCACGATGCCAGAAAACATCTGCAGTGAGGGCAGAGGCTCGGCTCCGCGCCTCTGTCTTGGCCTGGCGCGGATGCGACGCTGCCAACCGACGCCTCAACCATGGGCCAATCAGGGAAGGGAACCTGGTCTACCCCCGTCCATTCCCAGGCGCGGGACGTGAAGCAGAGAGGGCACGCGAGGTGTACTGCGTGGCCGCCGTGGACGCGGGACACGTTTGGTTGGAAGGTCCGGATGGGTCCAGTAAGCGGAGCTATCTGGCCACCGAGTTTGTCCTGCTGCCCCCCGGCCTGGCAGACACACATACCAGGAACGGGTGCGGAACTTTCCCCGCTTGAGCAACGCAAGGGCTCAATAGGATGGCGGGTGGAGGAGGTGTTGGAGCGGTGTGAGGCTTAGGTGTCGGAGCAAGAGGAAGCATGGAGCCAGAAACCTGAGGAAGATGAACCAACGGACGGCTCTGATGTTCAGGAGGTATCCGCGGGAGAAGTGCAGGCAGGGCAGAGACGACAAAGGGAGAAGCAAGGAGGCCGGTAGCAGCAGGAGAGCCCGGAACAACCGGAGCAGTCGGAATCACAACGAACGGGCAGCGAAGAGGAAGTCCCTAGGACACCCGCTGCTAATCCGCGGAAAGGTGCACCCATGAGCCCCCATGACCTGGCTCGCTACACAGGCCCTTGCACGGTGTGCGGGAAAAACTTGCCGGAGGCAGCCCTCTTGAATGTCGTCTGCCGCGTCTGCGGCCAGCCAGCGCAACAGGGGCTAGCCAAGAGCTGCATTGGACTAAACCGCACGTGTCTGAACTGCCTCAAGGAGGGTCAAGAGAAGGAAGCGGAGCTGAAGAAGAAAGGAGGTGACGGGGCCGGCCCAGGCCCAGTAGGAGAAGCACGGGGAAGATGGGATCCGGAGGAAGAGGAGGAAGAGGAGGAGCAGGCAGGGAAGCGGCAAGGACCCCGCACGGTCTTGAGCACAACCATGCGGCGATGGGAGGAGGAGGGACGGGTGAAAGTAGCGGAACAGGCCATAAAGGAGAAGGAAAGCAAAACATGCACCCAATGTGGGCACCACTGGGGCACGACGGTGCAGGACTGTGAAGGATGTCACCGGAAAACATGTGACAAGTGCCTGTAACAGCCGCGAAATGAAAAAGGGATGCGCAGCGGACCGAAGAGGTGTAGGCGGTGTCGCCGAGAGGCCGAACATCAGTAGGGAACACGGAAGCCACCGTAGTTAACCACGGAAGGGGAAGAACTAGACTCGGAGAATGAGGAAGACTCACCTTGAGCAACCGCGGAGAGCTGCCCCACCTGTGTCAGGGCGGTCAGCAAGGGTGAGCAGTGCCGACAATGCAACAGGCTGGCCCACCAAGGTTTCCTGGTTACGGGCAGCTCGGTTTGGGTGGGACAGTGCCACAAGTGTGTAGGGATTGCCGCCATGGTGGAAGGGGCCGCACTATCCTATGATGAAGACACCTTGGCTGAAGTCTGCGGGGCATGCGCGGAGGATTTCACAGAGTTCGGCAAGCCGTGTGGAATGTGTAGGACAATGTGCCACCTGCGGTGTGGGGTGCGCGGGAAGGAGGGCATTTGGACCTGTAGTGGCTGTCGTGGCAAGACACGGAAGATCAAGTGGAAGTTCTCCAACAAACAAACCTGCACCGGGGACAACTGCGGCGGACGACTCGAAGGGATAGTCTATCGCTGCGAACACTGCGGAGGAGTCACACATGAGCACTACACCGCGGAGGTGGGGCGGAGCAACGAGGGCAAAAGGGTTTACTGGTGCTCAAGCTGCAACAAACATGGGAGCGCACCACACTACTCCTCATGCAAGAAGCTGGTCACCACGCCCACGACGGAAGCACGGTGCGAAGGGTGCAGACTCTTTGTCCACGATGAGTGTGCGGAAAGGCTCCAGAGAAAGGGAGGAACCGTGGAGAAGTACTACAGGCCGTGCTAGGAAGAGAACCGTCCCAGGCCCCGCAAACACTTCAAGCGGATAACTTGCTAAGAGACTCTAGGATAGAGTCTTACAAAAAAGGGGGTTTGGGGGTATCAGTGTCAAGCAAACTTCCACCACAGCTCCACGAGAAAGATTCATCCGCGGAGAGAGGCATGGGGCAGGCTTGGATCCGCGCACAGGACGCTGGCTCTCGCAGACGCGGTTAAGCAAAGGGTGGTGCGGAATCCAGGGGAGATGAGGACCAGGGGGTCTATAGGAGAGCCGTCGCAGGTTAGAACAACCACCTGCGGCGGTTCCACCAGCTCAAGTGCTCGCAATGGAAAGAGAAAGAGGCGGGAAGCAGTGGCGGGATATCCGCGGTGCAAGGAGAACAAGGACAAGCCGCAGCAAGATCCGCAATCACCGACAGGGCGCAGATAGGTCAGCGGAAGGGCCGAGCCATCAAGGGAAGAACATCTAATCAGAATGAGTAATCTTGCATCAATCACAGAGCACCACATGGAGACGCACCGCGGAAGACGAAGATTCAAGGAGGAACACAATGAACCGCGTGCACAAGCCGCGGATGAAGAAAGTCAGTAGAGGATGTACTATATGTGTGTATGGGTGGATGGCTGAGGACGAGACCCGCGGTGCGTAGCCGCACCGCGTGGAGTCCAAGTAGGGGGGAAGAAGGTAGTATGAGAGGGATGAGACTGACGGCAGGTAGACACACCGTGCGGAGTCCCAAGTAGAAAAGGGCCTCAGTAGCAGTAGCAAAAGTGCAACTCAGTCTTGCATACTCTTCTGTGTACTCTGCAAAATTCATCTAAAGACATTTAACCGCTCTCGTTGCTCGCTATCCCATTGTCTCTGTGCCTTCTGTAATCCTGGGACCGTTCTCCACGGGCTGCGGAGGTTGTGTGCGCGAAGAACCGTAAGTCCGAGTGAAGTGAAGTGCCAGCGGAGCCTTCGCTTGCAAACGTATGCGGAACAAAAGGTTCCGCGGAGAGGAGCTGGAAGCCACGCGGTGGCGGCTCCCGTGTGGCAAGGAGTGGACCGCGGAGTGTCATTCATCGGTGAGGTTTGTGCACAATTCAGGCCTTCCGTTTGCAAAATTGCCAATAACTAGAGCTTGGGGTCCCGTGATTCCGCTACGTGTCTTAGTAGAACCGTGATAGCAGTGAGAAGTGTGGGATTCGCGGACGGCGCGGAACTGTGTCTGCGCGGAGATAATCAAATGCACGGCAAAATTGGGGGTATCAGCAACTCGGACACAACTAGGGCACAAAATGGGCCCAAATAGGATGCAAATAAGGCGTGACTAGGGCACAACTAGGGCGCAAGTAGGACGTAAGTAGGATACAACCAGGGTGCAATCAGAGCGCAACTAGTGCGCAAGTAGGGTGCAAGTAAGGGTGCACACCGGGTAAGATTCCCGGATCCCAGATTGGATTCGGATTCACGAATCCGAATCCAGGTTTGGCTTTGATTCACGAATCCAAATCTGGATTCGCGAATCCGTAAGATTCACGAATCTTTTCCGAATCCTATGGGTGATGGCACGTAAAAATCCTCTAATCTGCCACATAAATCCCTGTTTTCCATGTTGAAACAATAGGGAAAGGATCTCCGAATCCCGAATCGAATCCTCATGAAGGATTTGGATCCCCGAATCCGAATCTTTTTCTGGGTTCACGAATCTTATTCACGAATCCTAGGATTTGGTGTGCAGCCTTAGGTGCAATTAGGGTGCAACTAGGGCGCAACTAGGACACAACTGTGGTGAAGCTAGGGCGTACCTAGTGCCCAACTGAGGCCTAACTAGGGCCTAGCTAGGGCGTAAGTCGGGTGCAAGTATGCCACTACTAAGGTGCAAGTAGGACGTAAAGAGAACGCAATGAGGACGCAAGTAGGGCGCCTTAAGGGCCCAACTAGGGCACAACTAGGGGACAACTAGGGCGCAAGTAGGGCGCAACTAGGGTGCAATTACGGCACAAGAAAAGCGCAAGTAGGGCGCAACTAGGGTGGAACAATGGCTGAATGAGGACGGAAGTAGGGCGCAAGTAGGGTGCACGTAGGGCGCAACTAGGACGGAACTAGGGCACAAGCAAGGCGCAAGTAGGACACAACTAGGGCGCAATTCTAGCGTAACTAGGGCACAAGTAGGACGCAAGAAGGGCGCACTTAGGACACAAATGAGGTGCAGCTAGGGCACAAGTAGGGTGCAAGTAGGGCATAAGCAGGGCACAAATAGGACGTAGGAAGTCCCCATCTGAGGCACAACTAGGGCGCAACTAAGGCGCAAGTCCCTACTTGCGGTGGAAATAGGACGCAAGAAGGGCACAACTAGGACGCACGTAGGGTGCAAGGAGGGCGCAACTAGGGTGCAACTAGGGCGCAACTAGGACGTACAGGGCAAGTAGGGTGAAATTAGGACACAACTAGGTCATAACTAAGGCGCAACTAGGACGTAGCCAGTGCCCGAGTAAGGCGCAACTACGGCACAACCAGGGCCTAAGTAGGGCACAAGTAGGGCAAAAGAATGGCACAAATATGGCGCAAGTATGGCACAAGTATGGCGCAATAAAGGCGCAACTAGGTCGCAAGTAGGGTGCACGTAGGGAGAACTAGGGCGCAACTAGGGTGCATCTAGGGCGCAACTAGGGTGTAGTTAAAGCCAAACTGAGGCACAACTAGGGCGCAACTGAGGCGGAAGTATGGCGCAACTAGGGCACAACTAGGGCGCAACTAGGGCACAACTAGGGCACAAGAAGAGCACAAGTGGGGCACAAGTAAGGTGCAACTAAGGCGCTACTAGGGTGTAAGAAGGACGCAAGTATGGCACAACTAAGGCGTGACTATGGCACAACTAGGGCGCAAGTATGGTGCAAGTAGAGCACAACTAGGGTGCAACTAGGGTGCAACTAGGGCGCACGTAGGGTGCAAGTAGGGTACAACTAAGGCGCATCTAGGTCGCAGCTAGGGCGCAACAAGAGTGTAGCTAGTGCCCAACCGAGTCGCAAATAGGGTACAAGTAGGGCGCAAGTCACACATAAGTAGGGTGCAAGTAGGACGTAACTGGGATGCAAGTAGGACGCAAGTTAAGGCTGCACACCAAATCCTAGGATTTGTGGATAAGATTCCTGAACTGGTAAAAAGATTCGGACTCGGGGATCCAAATCCTTCATGAGGATTCGATTCGGGATTCGTAGATCCTTTTCCCTATTCTTTCAACATGGAAAACAGGGATTTATGTGGCAGATTAGAGGATTTTTACCTGCCATCACCAATAGGATTTGGAACAGATGCGTGAATCTTATAGACTCGCGAATCTAGATTCGGATTCCTGAATCAAAGCCAGACCTGGATTTGGATTACTGAATCCGAATCCAATCTGGGATCCGGGAATCTTACCCGGTGTGCACCCTTAACGCAAATAGGACGCAACTAGGGTGTAGATAGGGAGCAACTAGGATGCAACTAGGGCGTAGCTAGCATCCAACTGTGAAATTCTTCTGGTCATGGTGAGTGGCATACGCCTACTTTGGTTTTCATGGTACGTGGTTGCCACACCGTGTCACTATGTACTGAAGGTCTTTCTGCTTTCTAGTTGATAGCCAGTGTTCCCAAACCATTGTTACCCCCTCTGACAATATGTGACTCTTGTTGTGAGTTGACAACGTTGACCACATGAAGTCAAATTCTTTGTTCATGGTCAGTGACACGTACATACTTTGGTTGGTCACTGTGCATGGTAGCCACACTGTGCCACTACATATTGAAGGTCTTTGTACTTGCTAATCGATAACTAGTATTCACAAACCATTGTTTCCCTCTGTGACCATTTGTGACCCGTGTCATGAGTTATCAAAGGTGACCACACAAAGTGACATTCTTTGGTCATGGACACTGACACTTGCCTACTTTGGTTGGTCATTGTACGCGGTAGCCACACCATGCCACTACCTATTGAAGGTCCTTGTGCTTGCTAGCTGATACCTTGTGTTCCCAAACCATTGTTTCCCCCTCTGACCACTTGTGAGTCGTATTATGAGTTGTCAACGTTGACCACACATAGCGGATTTCATTCGTCAAATGCAGTGCATATGCATACTTTGGTTGGTCACTGTGCATGGTAGCCACATTGTGATACTATGTATTGAAGGTTGTTGTACTTGCTGGTTGAAAAGTAATATTCCAAAACCATTGTTTCCCCCTCTGACCATTTGTGACTCGTGTCATGGGTTGTGAACGTTGACCACCCATACTGAAATTCTTTGGTCATGATCAGTGAAATATGCCTGGTTTGGTTGTTTGATGTGCATAGAAACCACACCATGCCACTACATATTGAACTTCTTTGTCTTTTCTTGTTCATACAAAGGGTTCCCAAACCATTTGCTCACCCTGTGGCCATTTGTGACTCGTGTTATGAGCTGTCAATGTTGACCACACACAATTGACTTTTTTGGTCATAGTAAGTGACGTATTTTGTTGGTCAGTGTACATGCTAGCCACACCGTGCCTCTACTTGTTGAAGGTCCTTGTACTTTCTACTTGATAACTAGTGTTCCCAGCGCATTGTTTCCCCTTTGACCATTCGTGACTCGTGTTATGAGTTTTCAACGTTGACCACACATTGTGAATTTATTTTGGTCATGGTTAGTGGCATATGCCTACGTTTGTTTGTCACGGTACATGGTTGCCACGCCGTGTCACTACGTACTCAAGTTCTTTGTGCTTTCTAGTTGATATCCAGTGTTTCCCAAACCGTTGTTACCCCCTCTGACTATCCGTGACTCTTGTTGTGAGTTGTCAATCTTAACCACATGAAGTGAAATTCATTGGTCATTATCAGTGACACATGCATACTTTGGTTGGTCCTTGTGCATGGTAGCCACACTGTGCCACTACATATTGAAGATCTTTGTACCTGCTAATCGATAGCTAGTATTCACAAACCATTGTTTCCCCCTCTAAAGATGTGTGACTCATGTTATGAGTTGTCAAAGTTGACCACACATAGTGACATTCTTTGGTCATGATCAGTGACATATGTCTACTTTGGTTGGTCATTGTACATGGTAGCCACACTGTGCCCCTCCTTATTGAGGGTCCCTGTGCTTGCTAGGTTATACCTGGTGTTCCCAGACCATTGTTTCTCCCTCTGACCATTTGTGACTCGTATTATGAGTTGTTGACGTTGACCACACACAGCGGATTTCATTGGTTAAAGGTAGTACATATGCCTACTTTGTTTGGTAAATGTGCATGGTAGCCACACCGTGCTACTACTTATTGTAGGTCATTGTACTTGCTAGTTGAAAACTAGTATTCCAAAACCATTGTTTTCCCCTGTGATCATTCGTGACTCATGTTATGGGCTGTGAACATTGACTACCCACACTGAAATTCTTCGGTCATGGTCAGTGACATATTCCTAGTTTGGTTGTTTGATGGGCATTTTAACCACACTGTGCCACAACATATTGAAGTTCATTGTCCTCTATAGTTGATACATATGGTTCCCAAACCATTGTCTCTCCCTCTAACCACTTGTGACTCGTGTTATGAGTTGTCAAATTCGACCACTCATAGTGGACTTCTCTGATCATAGTCAGTGACGTATGTATCCGTAGGTTGGTCACTGTGCAAGATAGCCACACTGTGCCGCTACTTGTTGAAGGTCTTTGTACTTGCTAGTTGATAACTTGTGTTCCCAACCCATTGTTTCCCCATCTGACTAGTTGTGACTTGTGTTATGAGTTTCCAACGTTGACCACACACTGTGAACTTCTTTTGGTCATGGTTAGTGGCATGTTCCTACTTTGGTTTGTCACGGTGCAAGGTTGCCACGCGGAGTCACTACGTATTCAAGGTCTTTGTGCTTTCTTATTGATAGCCACTGTTCCCAAACCATTGTTACCCCCTCTGACTTTCTATGTCTCTTGCTGTGAGTTGACAACGTTGACCACATGAAGTGATTTTCGTTGGTCATGGTCAGTGAAATTTGCATACTTTGGTTGGTTGCTGTGCATGGTAGCCACACTCTGCCACTATGTATGGAAGGTCCATGTACTTGCTAATCGATAAGTTGTATTCACAAACCATTGTTTCCCCCTCTGACCATTTGTGTCTCGTGTTATGACTTGTCAAAAATGACCATACATGATGATATTCTTTGGTCATGGCCAGTGACACACGTCTACATTACTTGGTCATTGTGCATGGTAGCCACACCGTGCCACTACTTATTAGAGGTCTCTATGCTTGCTAGTTGATACCTGGTGTTCCCAAACCATTGTTTCCCACTGTGACCATTTGTGACTCGTGTTATGAGTTGTCAACATTGACCACACATAGCGGACTTCTTCAGTCAAAGGGAGTACGTACGCCTGCTTTGGTCGGTCATTGTGCATCTAGCCACACCGTGCTACTGCTTATTAAAGGTCATTGTACTTGTTAGTTGAAAAACACTATTCCAAAACCCTTGTTTCCCCCTCTCACCATTTGGGACTTGTATTATGGGCTGTGAACGCTGACCACCCATACTATGATTCTTTGGTCATGGTCAGTGACACATGCGTAGTTTGGTTGTTCAGTGTGCATAGTAGCAACACCGTGCCAACATGTATCAAAGTTCTTTGTCCTTCTTACTAAAAACATAGAGTTCCCACACCATTGTCTATCCCTCCGAGCATTTGTGACTCGTGTTATGAGTTGTCAATGTTGACCACACATAGTGGACTTATTTGGTCATAGTCAGTGACGTACGCATTCTTTGGTTGGTCACCGTGCACCGAGCCACACTGTGCCTATACTTGTTGATGGCCTTTGTACTTGCTAGTTGACAACTAGTGTTACAACCCATTGTTTCCCCTCTGACCATTTGTGACTCGTGTTATGGGTTTTCAACGTTGACCACACACTGTGAACTTCTTTTGGTCATGGTTAGTGGCATATGCCTACTTTGGTTTGTCAATGTACATAGTTGCCACGTCGTGTCACAACGTACTTAAGGTCTTTGAGCTTTCTAGTTGATAGCCAGTGTTTCCGAAACCATTGTTACCCCCCTGACTTGTTCTGACTCGTATTGTGAAGTGTCAACTTTGACCACATAAAGTGAAATTCTTTGGTCATGGTCAATGACGTATGCACACTTTGGTCGGTCACTGTGCATGGTAGCCACACTATGCTACTACATATTGAAGCTCTTTGTACTTGCTAATCGATAACTAGTATTCACAAACAACTGTTTCCCCCTCAAACCATTTGTGACTCGTGTTATGAGTTGTCAAAGTTGACCACACATATTCACATTCTCTGGTCATGGTAAGTGACACATGCCTACTTTGGTTGGTCATTCTACATGGTAGCCACACAGTTCCACTACTCATTGAAGGTCCCTGTGCTTACTATTTGATATATGGTGTTCCCAATCCATTGTTTCTCCCTCTGACCATTTGTGACTCGTGTTATGAGTTATCAACGTTGACCACACACAGCGGATTTCTTTCGTCAAACACATTACATATACCTACTTTGGTCGGTCATCGTGCCTGGTAGCCACATGATGCCACTACTTATTGAAGGTCGTTGTACTTGCTAGTTGAAAACTAACATTGTGAAACCATTGTTTCCATTGTGACCATTTGGAACTCGTGTTATGGGTTGTGTCGTTGACCACCCATGCTGAAAATATTTGGTCATGGTCAGTCACATATGCTTAGTTTGGTTGTTTGGTGTGCATAGTAGTCACACTGTGCCACTACGTTTTGAAGTGCTTTGTCCTTTCCAGTTGATACATAGGGTTCCCAAACCATTGTCTCTCCCTCTGACCATTTTTTACTCGTGTTATGAGTTGTAAATGTTGACCACACATTAACCATACATTTAGTCATTGTAAGGGACATTTGCATCCTTTGGTTGGTCACTGTGCATGCTAGCCACACCGTGCCTCTACTTGTTGAAGGTATTTGTACTACTAGTGTTCCCAACCCATTGTTTCCCCCTCTGACCATTTGTGACTCGTGTTGTAAGTTGTCAACGTTGACCACACACAGCGGATTTTTTTGGTCAAAGGCAGTACATATGCCTACTATGGTCGGTCATTGTGAATGGTAGCCACACCGTGCTACTACTTATTGAAGGTTGTTGTAATTACTAGTTCAAAACTAATATTCAAAAACCATTGTTTCCCCCTCTGACCATTTGTGAATCGTGTTATGGGTTGTGAACATTGACCACCCATACTGAAATTCTTTGGTCATGGCCAGTTACACATGCATAGATTGGTTGTTTGGTGTGCATTGTAGCCACACCATGCCACTACATATTGAAGTTATTTGTCCTTTCTAGTCGATACATAGAGTTGCCAAACCATTCCCTTTCCCTGTGATCATTTGTGACTCGTGTTATGAGTTGTTAATGTTGACCACACATAGTGGATTTCTTTGGTCATAGTCGGTGACATATGCATACTCTGGTCAGTCATTGTGCATGGTAGCCACACTGTGCCACTACATATTGAAGGTCTTTGTACTTGCTGATCCATAACTAGTTTTCACAATCCATTGTTTCCCCCTCTGAGCATTTGTGACTCGTGTTTTCAGTTGTCAAAGTTGACCACACATAGTGACATTCTTTGGTCATGGTCAAGGACACATGCCTACTTTGGTTGATCATTGTACATGGTAGCCACGCTGTGCCACTACTCATTGAAGTTCCTTGTGCCTGCTTGCTGATACCTGGTATTCCCAAACCATTGTTTCCCCCTCGAACCATTTGCGACTCCTATTATGAGCTGTCAACGTTGACCACACAGTGCGGATTTCTTTGGTCAAAGGCAGTACATATGCATATTGTGGTCGGACATTGTGAATGGTAGCCACACCGTGCTATTACTTATTAAAGGTTGTTGTACTTGCTATTTGAAAACTAATAGTCCAAAACCATTGTTGTCCCCTCTGGCCATTTGTGACTCGTGTTATGGGTTGTGAACGTTGACCACCCATACTGAAGTTATTTTGTCATGGTCAATGACATATGCCTAGTTTGGTTGTTTGGTGAGAATAGTAGCCACACCACGCCACTGCGTATTGAAGTTGTTTATCCTTTATAGTCAATACATAGGGTTCCCAACCCATTCCCTCTCCCTCTGACCATTTCTGACTCGTGTTATGAGTTGTCAATGTTGGCCACACATAGTGGATTTCTTTGGTCACAGTCAGTGACATATGCATCCTTTGGTAGGTCACTGTGTACGCTAGCCACACCGTGCCACTACTTGTTGATAGGCTTTGTACTTGCTACTTGATAGCTAGTGTTCCCAATCCATTGTTTCCCCCTCGGACCATTTGTGACTCATGTTATGAGTTTCCAACGTTGACCACGCACTGTGAAATTCTTTCGGTCATGGTTAGTGGCATATGCCTGCTTTGGTTTGTCACTGTACATGGTTGCCACGCCGTGTCACTACGTACTAAAGGTCTTTGTGCTTTCTATTTAGTAGCCGGTGCTCCCAAACCATTGTTACCCCCTTTGACTATCGGTGACTCTTGTTGTGAGTTGTCAACGTTGACCACATTAAGTGATATTCTTTGGTCATGGTCACTGACACATGCATTCTTTGGTCAGTCACAGTGCATGGTAGCCACACGGTGCAAATACATATTGAAGGCCTTTGTTCTTTCTGGTCAATAACTAGTATTCACAAATCATTGTGTCCCCCTCTGAGCATTTGTGACTCGTGTTTTGACTTGTCAAAGTTGACCAGACGTAGTGACATTCTTTGGTCATGGTCAGTGACTCATGCCTACTTTGGATGGTCATTGTAAATGGTAGCCACACCGTGCCACTACTTATTGACGGTCCATGTGCTTGCTAGTGGATACATGGTGTTCCAAAACAATTGCTTCCCCCTCTGACCATTTGTGACTCGTTTTATGGGTTGTCAACATTGACTACACACAACGGATTTCTTTGGTCAAAGGCAGTACATATGCGTTTTTTGGTCGGTTATTGTGCACGGTAGCTACACCGTGCTACTACATATTGAAGGTCGTTGTACTTGAAAGTTGAAAACTAATATTCCAAAACCATTGTTTCCCCCTCTGACCATTTGTGACGCGTGTTATGTGTTGTGAACGCTGACCACCCATACTGAAATCATTTGGTCATGGTCAGTGACATATGCCTATTTGGGTTGTTTTGTGAGCATAGTAGCCACACCGTGCCACTACGTATTGAAGTTCTTTGTCCTTTCTAGTCGATGCATAGGGTTCCCCAACCTTTCCCTCTCCCTCTGACCATTTGTGACTCGTGTTATGAGTTGTCAATGTTTGCCACACATAGTGGATTTCTGTGGTCATAGTCAGTGACATATGCATCCTTTGGTTGGTCTATGTGCACGCTAGCCACAGCGTGCCACTACTTGTTGAAGGTCTTTGTACTTGCTAGTTGATAACTAGTGTTCTCAATCCATTGTTTCCTCGTTTGACCAGTTGTTACTCCTGTTATGAGGTTTCATCGTTGACTACACACTGTGAAATTCTTCTAATCATGGTTAGTGGCATATGCCTACTTTGGTTTGTCACTGTACATGGTTGTCACGCCATGTCACTACGTAATGAAGGTCTTTGTGCTTTCTATTCGATAGCCTGTGCTCCCAAACCATTGTTACCCCATCTGACTATCAGTGACTCTTGATGTGAGTTGTCAACGTTGACCACATGAAGTGAAATTCTCTTGTCATGGTGAATGACATATGCATACTTTGGTCATTCATTGTGCATGGTAGCCACACTGTGCCACTACATATTGAAGGTCTTTGTACTTGCAGATCGATAACTAGTATTCACAAACCATTGTTCCCCCCCCCCTCTGACCATTTGTGACTCGTGTTTTTACTTGTCAAAGTTGACCAGACACAGTGACAGTCTTTGGTTATGGTCAGTGACACATGGCTAATTTGGTTGGTCATTGTAAATGGTAGCCACACCGTTCCACTACTTATTGAAGGTCTCTGTACTTGTTAGTTGACACATGATGTTCCTAAACAATTGTTTCCCCCTTTGACCATTTGTGACGCGTATTATGGGTTGTCAACACTCACCACACACGACGGATCTCTTTGGCCAAAGGTAGTACATATGCCTACTTTGGTCGGTCATTGTGCATGGTAGCAACACCGTGCTACTACTTATTGAAGGTCATTGTACTTGCTAGTTGAAAACTATATTCCAAAACCATTGTTTCCCCTCCTGACCAATTGTGACTCGTGTTATGGGCTGTGAACGTTGACCACCCATACTGAAATTATTTTGTTATGGTTAATGACATATGCCTATTTTGGTTGTTCCGTGTGCATGGTAGCCACACCGTGCCACTACAAATTGAATTTCCTTGTCCTTTCTAGTCAATACATAGGTTTCCCACACCAGTGTCCCTTCCTTTGGCCATTTGTGACTTGTGTTATGAGTTGTCAATGATGACGACATATAGTGCACCTCTTTGGTCATAGTCAATAACGTATGCATCCTTTGGTTGGTCAATGTGCATGCTAGCCATTCCGTTCCACTACTCGTTGAATGTGTTTGTGCTTGCTACTTGATAACTATTGTTCCCAAACCATTTTTTCCTCCTCTGACATTTTGTGACTCGTGTTATGAGTTTTCAAAGTTAACCACACACTGTGAAATGATTTTGGTCATGGTGAGTGGCATATGCCTACTTTGGTTTTTTCACGGTACATGGTTGCCACGCCATGTCACTACGTAATGAAGGTCTTTGTGCTTTCTATTAGATAACCTGTGCTCCCAATCCATTGTTACCCCCTCTGACTATCTGTGATTCTTGATGTGAGTTGTCGAGAGGACCACATAAAGTGAAATTCTTTGTTCATGGTCAGTGACATATGCATACTTTGGTTGGTCACTGTGCATGGTAGCCACACTGTGCCACTACATATTGAAGGTCTTTGTACTTGCTAATCAATAACTAGTATTCCCCAACCATTGTTTCCCCCTCTGACCATTTGTGACTCGTGTTTTGAGTTGTCAAAGATGACCATACATAGTGACATTCTTTGGTCATGGTCAGTGACATATGCCTACTTTGGTTGGTCATTGTACATGGTAGCCACACTATGCCACTACTTATTGAAGGTCCATGTGCTTGCTAGTTGATATCTGGTGTTCCCAAACCATTGTTTTCCCCTCTCACCATTTGTGAATCATGTTATGGGTTGTCAACATTAACCACACACAACGGGCTTCTTTGGTCAAAGACAGTACATATGCCTACTGTGGTCAGTCATTGTGCACGGTAGCCACGCTTTGCTACTACTTATTGAAGGTCGTCGTACTTGCTAGTTGAAAACTAATATTCCGAAACCATTGTTTCTCCCTCAGACCAATTGTGACTCGTGTTATGGGTTGTGAACGTTGACCACCCATACTGAAATGTTTTGGTCATGGTCAGTGACTTATGCCTTCTTTGGTTGTTCAGTGTGCATAGTAGCCACACCGTGCTACTACGTATTGAATTTCTTTGTCCTTTATTGTCGATACATAAAGCTCCCAAACCATTGTCTCTCCCTTTGACCATTCGTGACTCGTGTTATGAGTTGTCAATGATTACCACACATAGTGAACTTCTTTGGTCATAGACAGTAACGTATGCATAGTCTGGTTGGTCAATTGGCACGCTAGCCATACCGTGCCGCTACTTGTTGAAGGTGTTTGTAGTTGCTAGTTGATGATTAGTGTTCCCAACCCAACGTTTCCCCCTGTCACCATTTGTGCGTCGTGTCGTGGCTTAAGATTTCCACAATGACCACACACTATGAAATTCTTTTGGTCGTGGTGAGTGGCATATGCCTACTTTGGATTTTTACGGTACATGGTTGCCACGCCGTGTCACTATGTACTGACGGTCTTTGTGCTCTCTAGTTGATTACCAGTGTTCTCGGACCATTGTTACCCCCTCTGACTATCCGTGACTTTTGTTGTGAGTTGTCCACGTTGACCGCATGAAGTGAAATTGTTTGTTCATGGTTAGTGACATGCATACTCTGGTTGGTCACTGTGCATGGCAGCCACACTGTGCCACAGCATATTGAAGGTCTTTGTACTTGCTAATCAATAACTAGTATTCACAAACCATTGTTTCCCTTCCTGAAAGTTTCAGACTCGTGTTAGAAGTTGTCAAAGGTGACCACACATGGTGACATTCTCTGGTCATCGTCAGTGACACATGCCTACTTTTGTTGGTCATTGTACATGGTGGCCACACTGTGCTAATCCTGATTGAAGGTCCTTGTGCTTGCTAGTTGATACCTGGTGTTCCCAAACCATTGTTCCCCCTTCTGACCATTTGTGACTCATGTTATGAGTTGTCAACGTCGACCACACATAGCGGATTTCTTTGGTCAAAGGTAGTACATATGCATACTGTGGTTGGTCATTGTGAATGGTTGCCACACCATGATACTACGTATTGAAGGTCGTTGTACTTGCTAGTTGGAAACTAACATTCCAAAACCATTGTGTCCCCCTCTTACGATTCGTGACTATTGTTATAGGTTGTGAATGTTGACCACCCATACTTGAATTCGTTGGTCATGGTTGGTGACATATGCCTAGTATGGTTGTTTGGTGTGCATAGTTGCCACGCCGTGCCACTATGTATTGAAATTCGTTGTCCTTTCTAGTCGATACATAGGGTTTCCAAACCATTGTCCTTCCATCTGACCATTTGTGACTCGTGTTATGAGATGTCTATGTTGACCTTATATAGTGGACTTCTTTGGTGATAATCAGTGACGTTTGCATCATTTGGTTCGTCACTATGCACGCTAGCCACACCGCGCCACTACTTGTTGAACGTCGTTGTACTTGCTAGTTGATAACTAGTGTTCTTAACCCATTGTTTCCCCCCCTGACCAGTTGTGACTCGTGTTATGAGTTTTTTACGTTGACCACACACTGTGAAGTTTTTTTTTAATGGATAGTTGCAAATGCCTACTTTGGTTTGTCACTGTACATTGTTGCCACGCCGTCACTACATACAGAAGGTCTTTGTGCTTTTTAGTTGATAGCCAATGGTCCCAAACCATTGTTACCCCCTCTGACTATCTGTGGCTCTTATTGTGAGTTGTGAGCAGTGACATATGCATACAATGGTTGGTCACTGTGCATGGTAGCCACACTGTGCCACTACATATTGAAGGTCTTTGTACTTGCTAATGGATAACTTGTCTTCACGAACCATTGTTTCCCCCTCTTACCATTTGTGACTTGTAGTATGAGTTGTCAAAGTTGACCACACATAGTGACATTCTTTGGTCATGGTCAGTGACACATGCATACTTTGGATGGTCATTGTACATGGTAGCCACACCGTGCCACTATTTAGTGAAGGTCTGTGTGCTTGCTAGTTGAAACCTGGTGTTCCCAAACCATTGTTTCCCACTATGACGAGTTGTGACTAATGTTTTGAGTTGTCAATGCTGACCACACAAAGCATATTTCTCTGGTAAAAGGCAGTACATATGCTCACTTTGGCCGGTCATTCTGCATGGTACCCACACCATGCTACTACTTATTAAAGTTCACTGTACTTTCTAGTTGAAAACTGATATTCTGAAATCATTGTTTCCCCCTCTGACCATTTTATGACTCGTGTTCTGGGTTGTGAATGTTGACCACCCACAATGAAATTATCTGGTCATGGTCAGTGACATGTGCCTAGTTTGGTTGCTTGGTGTGCATAGTAGCCGCATTGTGCCACTACATATTGCAGTTCTTTGTCCTTTCTAGTCAATACATAGGGTTCCCAAGCCATTGTCTCTCCCTCTGACCATTTGTGAACCGTGTTATGAGTCGTCAATATTGACCACACATTGACCACACATTTCGTAATATTCAGTGACGTATGCATCCTTTGGTTGGCCACAGTACATGCTAGCCACACCGTGCCTTTCATTGTTGAAGGTCTTTGTACTTGCTAGTTGATAACCAGTGTTCCCAACCCATTGTTTCCCCTCTACCCATTTGTGACTCGTGTTATGAGTTTTCAACGTTGACCGCACACTGTGAAATTGTTTTGGTCATGGTTAGTGGCATATGCCTACTTTGGTTTGTCACGGTACATGATTACCACGCCATGTCACCACATAATGAATTTCTGTGTGCTTTCTAGTTGATCGCCAGTGTTCCCACACCATTGTTACCCCCTCTGACTATCTGTGACTCAAGTTGTGAGTTGTCAACGTCGACAACATTAAGTGAAATTCTTTGGTCATGGGTAGTGTCATATGAATACCTTGGTTGGTTTGTGTACAGTAGCCACACTGTGCCACTACATATTGAAGGTCTTTGTACTTGCTATTCGATAACTAGTACTCACAAACCATTGTTTCCCCCTCTCATCATTTGTGACTAGTGTTATGCACATAGTGACATTATTTGGTCATAGTCGGTGACAGATGCCTACTTTGGTTGGTCATTGTACATGGTAGCCACACCGTGCCACTACTTATTGAATGTCCTTCTGCTTGCTAGTTGATACGTGGTGTTCCCAAACCATTGTTTCCCCCTCTGCCCATTTGTGACTCGTACTATGAACTGTAAACGTTGACGACACAGCGCAGATTTATTTGGCCAAAGGCAATACATAAACCTACTTTGGTCGGTCATTGTGCATGGTAGCCAGACCGTGCTACTACTTATTGAAGGTCGTTGTACTTGCTAGTTGAAAACTAATGCTTTGAAACCTTTGTTTCCCCCTTCAACCATTTGTGACTCGTGTTATGGGTTGTGAACGTTGACCACCCATACTGAAATCCTTTGATTATGGTCAGTGACATATGCATAGTTTGTTTGTTCGGTGTGCATAGTACCCACACCGTGTCGATACATAGGGTTCCCAAACCATTGTCTATCCCTCTGACCATTTGTGACTTGTGTTATGAGTTGTCAATATTCACCACACATTGTGGATTTCTCTGGTCATAGTCAGCGACGTATGCATCCTTTGGTTGGTCACTTTGCACGCTAGCCACACCGTGCCACTACATGTTGATAGTCATTGTCCTTGCTACTTGATAACCAATGTTCCCAACCAATTGTTTACCTTGCTGACCATTTATGATCGTGCCAAGAGTTTTCAACCTTGACCACACACTGTGAAATTCTTTTGGTCATGGTTAGTGGCATATGCCTACTTTGGTTCGTCACTGTACATGGTTGCCACACCGTATCACTCTGTACTGAAGGTCTTTGTGCTTTCTAGTTGTGCTAGAGTTGTGCCGGAGCTGTGCCAGAGTTGTGCCAGAATTGTTCCAAAGATGTGCCAGATTCTTGCCACAGTTGTGCCAGAGTCGTGCTTTAACTGTGCCAGAGCTGTGCCAGAGTTGTGCCAGAGTTGTGCCACAAATGTACCACATTTGTGCCAGAGTTGTGCCAGTGTTGTACCAGAGATATGCCAGAATTGTGCCACAGTTGTGCCAGAGTTGTGCCAAATTTGTGCCAGAATTATGCCACAATAGTGCGAGCGTTTTGAAAGAGTTGTGCCAGGGTTGTGCCAGAGTTGTGCCAGAATTCTGCCAGAGTTGTGCCAGAGTTGTGCCAGAGTTGTGCAAGAGTTGTACTAGATTTGTGCCAGGGTTATGCCAGAGTTGTGCCAGAGTTGTGCCAAAGTTGTTCCAGAGTTGTGCCAGAGTTGTTCCATAGTTATGCCATAGCTGTGCCAGAGTTGTGCCAGAGTTGTGCCAGAGTTGTGCCAGAGTTGTGCCAGAGATGTGCCAGAGTTGTACCAGAGTTGTGCCAGAGTTGTGCCAGAGTTGTGCCAAAGTTGTGCCAGAGTTGTGCCAGAGTTGTGCCATAGTTGTGCCAGAGTTGTGCCAGAGTTGTGCCAGAGTTGTGCCAGAGTTGTGCCAGAGTTGTGCCAGAGATGTGCCAGAGTTGTACCAGAGTTGTGCCAGAGTTCTGGTGTATTTGTGACAGAGTTCTGCCAGAGTAGTGGCAGCGTTGTGCCAGAGTTGTGCCATAGTTTTGCTTGAGTTGTTCCAGAGCTGTGCCATAGTTGTGCCAGAGTTGTGCCAGAGTTGTGCCAGCGTTGCGCCACGTTTGTGCCAAAGTTGTGCCCGAGTTGTGCTAGAGTTGCGCAAGAGTTGTGCCAGAGTTGTGCCAGATTTGTTGCATAGTTGTGCCAGACATGTGCCAGAGTTGTGCCAGAGTTGTGCCAAACTAGTGCCATACTTGTACCAAAGTTGTCCCAGAGTTGTGCGAGTGTTGTGCCATAGTTGTGCCAGAGTTGTGCCAGAGTTGTGCCAGAATTGTGCTAAAGTGGTGCCAGAGTTGTGCCAGAGTTGTGCCAGATTTGTGGCAGAGTTGTGCCAGAGTTGTGCCAGAGGTGCGCCAGAGTTGTGCCAACGTTATACCACAGTTGTGCCAGAGTTGTGCCAGAGTTGTGCCACAGTTGTGCCAGAGATGTCCCAGAGTTATGCCAGAGTTGTCCGAGAGTTGTGCTAGAGTTGTGCCAGAGTTGTGCTGGAGTTGTGCCCGAGTTGTACTACAGTTGTGCCAGAGATGTGCCAGAGTTGTTCCATAGTTGTGCCAAAGTTGTGCCAGGGTTGTGCCAAAGTTGTGCCAGAGTTGCACCAGAGTTGTGCCTCAGTTGTGCCCGAGCTGTGCCATAGTTGTGGTGGATTTATGCCAGAGTTGTGCCAGATATATGCCAGAGTTCTGCCAGAGTAGCACCAGAGTTGTGCCAAAGTTGTGCCATAGTTGTGTTTGAGTTGTTCCAGAGATGTGCCAGAGTTATGCCAGAGTTGTGCCTGAGTTGTGCCATAGTTGTATCAAAATTGTGCCAGAATTATGCCAGAGTTGTGCCAGAGCTGTGCCAGAGTTGTGCCAGAGTCGTGCCAGATTTGTGCCAGAGTTGTGCCATAGTTGTGCCATAGTTATGCCATGTTTGTGCCAGAGTTGTGCCAGATTTGTGCCAGAGTTGTGCCAGAGTTGTGCCAGAGTTGTGCCAGAGTTGTGCCAGAGTTGTGCCAGAGTTGTGCCAGAGTTGTGCCAGAGTTGTGCCAGAGTTGTGCCAGAGGTGTGCCAGAGTTATGCCAGAGTTGTCCCAGAGATGTGCTATAGTTGTGCCGGAGTTGTGCCCCAGTTGTGCTACAATTGTGCCAGAGATGTGCCAGAGTTGTTCCATAATTGTACCAGAGTTGTGCCAGGGTTGTCCCAGAAATGTGCCAGAGTTGCACCACAGTTGTGCCACAGTTGTGCCCGAGCTGTGGCAGAGTTGTGCTGGATTTGTGCGAGAGTTGTGCTAGATATATGCCAGAGTTATGCCAGAGTAGTGCCAGAGTTTTGCCAAAGTTGTGCTATAGTTGTGCTTGAGTTGTTCCAGAGATGTGCCAGAGTTATGCCAGAGTTGTGCCTAAGTTGTGCCATAGTTGTATCAAAATTGTGCCAGATTTATGCCAGAGTTGTGCCAGAGTTGTGCCAGAGTTGTGCCAGAGTTGTGCCAGAGTCGTGCCAGATTTGTGCCAGAGTTGTGCCAGAGTTGTGCCATAGTTGTGCCAGAGTTGTGCCAGAGTTGTGCCAGAGTTGTGCCAGAGTTGTGCCAGAGTTGTGC
>SZWC01001874.1:37582-49581 GCA_023375785.1 Penium margaritaceum | reverse complement strand
GACTGGCTTGAATTGGTTGCGAGTAGTTGCGACTTGTTACAAATGATTGCGAGTGGTTGTGAGTGGTTGCGAGTTGTAGCAAGTGGTTGTGAGTGGTTAAGAGTGGTTGCAAGTGGTTAAGAGTGGTTGCGAGTGGTTGCGAGTGGTTGCGAGTGGTTGCAAATGGTTGTGAGTGGTTGCAAGTGGTTGAAAGTGGTTTTGAGTGGTTGCGAGTGGTTGCAAGTGGTTGCGAGTGGTTGTGAGTGGTTTTGTGTGGTTGTGAGTGGTTGCGAGTGGCTGCGAGTGGTTGCGAGTAGCTGCGTATGGTTGCAAGTAGTTGCAACTGGTTGCGAGTGGTTGTGAGTGGTTGTCAGTGGTTGTGAGTGGTTGCGAGTGGTTGTGAGTGGTTGCGAGTGGTTGCCAATGGTTACAAGTGGTTGCGAGTTATTGGGACTGGTTGGGACTGCTTGCCAGTAGTTGTGAGTGGTTGCGAGTGGTTGCAAGTGGTTGCAAGTGGTTGCCAGTGGTTTCAAGTGATACCAAGTGGTTACATATGGCTGTGAGTGGCTGCGAGTGGTTGCAAATGGTTGTGAGTGGTTGCAAGTGGTTGCGAGCGCTTGCAAGTGGTTGCGAGTGGTTGCGAGTGGCTGCGGGTGGTTGCAAGTGGTTGCAAGTGGTTCAACTGGTTGCAAGGGGTTGCGATTTATTAGAAGTGGCTGCAAGTAATTGCGAGTGGTTGCAAGTTGTTGCGTGTGGTTGCGAGTGGTTGCATTTCTTTGCAAGTGGTTGCAAGTGGTTGCGATTGGTTTCAAGTGGTTGTCAGTGGTTGCGAGTTTTTGCGAGTGGTTGCGAGTGGTTGCGAGTGGTTACAAGTGGTTGCGAGTTGTTAGGAGCGGTTGAGATTGGTTGTGAGTAGTTGCAAGTGGTTGTGAGTGGTTGTGAGTGGTTGTGAGTGGGTCTGAGTGGTTTCGACTGGTTGCGAGTTGTAACAAGTTGTGGCTAATGGTTGCTACTAGCTGCGAGTGGTTGCAAGTGGATGCAAGCCTTTGGAAGTGGTTGCGAGTGGTTGGGAGTGGTTGGGAGTGGCTGGGATTGGTTGCGAGTGGTTGCGACTGGTTACAAGTGGTTGCGAGTGGTTGTGAGTAGTTACAAGTGGTAGCAAGTGGTTGCGAGTGGTTGCGAGTGGTAGCAAGTGGTTACGAGTGGTTGCGAGTGGTTGCGAGTGGTTGCGAGTGGTAGCAAGTGGTTGCGAGTGGTTGCGAGTGGTAGCAAGTGGTTACGAGTGGTTGCGAGTGGTTGCGAGTGGTTGCGAGTGGTTGCGAATGGCCCTGAGTGGTTGCAAGTGGTTGAAAGTGGTTGGGAGTGGTTGCGAGTAGTTGCAAGTTTTTGGGAGTGGCTGTGAGTGGTTTTGTGCGGTTGTGAGTGGGTTCAAGTGGTTGCGATTGGCTGCGAGTGGTTGATAGTGGTTGCGTATGGTTGCTAGTGGTTACAAATGGTTACAAGTGGTTGTGAGTGGTTGCGAGTGGTTGTGAATGATTGCGAGTGGTTGCGAGTGGCTACAAGTGGTTGCGAGTGGTTGCGACTGGTTGCGACTGGTTGCAAGTGGTTGCAAGTGGTTGCGTGTGGTTGCTAGTGGTTGCAAGTGGTTGCGACTGGTTGCGAGTGATTGCAAGTGGTTGCAAGTGGCTGTGAGTGGTTGCGAGAGGTTGCGAAATGGTTGCGACTGGTTGCGAGTGGTTGCGAGTGGCTACAAGTGCTTGCAATTGGTTGCGAGTGCTTGCAAGTCATTGTGAGTGGTTCGGAGTGGCTGCGAGTGGCTACAAGTAGTTGCGAGTGGGTACGAATGGTTGCATGGGGTTGCAAATGACTGCGAGTGGTTGTGAGTGGTTGTGAGTGGTTGCAAGTGGTTGCGAGTGGTTGCGAGTGGTTGCGAGTTGTTGAAAGTGGTTGCGAGTGGTTGCCAGTGGTTGCGAGTGGTTGCAAGTGGTTGCGAGTGGTTGCAAGTGGTTGTGAGTAGTTGTGAGTGGTTTTGTGTGGTTGGGAGCGGGTACGACTGGTTGCAAGTAGTTGCGAGTAGTTGCGAGTGGTTGCGTATGGTTGCGAATGGTTGCAAGTGCTTGCGAGTGGTTGTGAGTGGTTGCGTGTCGTTGCAAGTTGTTACAAGTGGTGTTAATGGTTGCGAGTGGTTGCGAGTGGTTGCAAGTGGTTGCGAGCCAAAGGAAGTGGTTGCGAGTGGTTGGGAGTTGTTCGGATTGGCTGGGATTGTTTGCGAGTCGTAGCAACTGGTTACAAGTGGTTGTGAGTAGCTATGAGTGGTTGCGAGTGGTAGCAAGTGGTTGCGAGTGGTTGCGAGTGGTTGCAAGTGGTTTCGAGTGGTTGCGAGTGGTTCCAAGTGGTTGCGAGTGATTGCGAATGGTTGGAAGTGGCTGCAAGTGTTTGAAAGTGGTTGCGAGTGGTTGCGAGTGGTTGCAAGTGGTTGCAAGTGGTTGTGAGTGGTTTTGTGTGGTTGCGAGTGGGTGCGAGTGGTTGCAAGTGGATGCGAGTGGTTGCGAGTGGTTGCGTATGGCTGTAAGTTGTTGCAAGTGGTTGCAAGTGGTTGTGAGTGGTTGCGAGTGGTTGAGAGTGGTTCCGAGTGGTTGCGAGTGGTTACGACTGGTTGCGAGTGGTTGCGACTGGTTGGGTCTCGTTGCGAGTGGTTGCGAGTGGTTGCGAGTGGATGCAAGTGGTTGCAAGTGGTTGTAAGTGATGGCAAGTGAATACAAGTGGCTGCAAGTGGTTGCGAGTGGTTTCGAATGGTTGCGAATGGTTGCAAGAAGTTGCAAGTGTTAACGAGTGCTAGCAAGTGGTTGCAAGTGGTTACGAGTGGCTACGAGTGGTTGCAAGTGGTGGCAAGGGGCTACGACTGGCTGTAAGGGGTTGCGATTGGTTGCAAGTGGTTGAGAGTGGTTGCGAGTGGTTGCAAGTGGTTGCGAGTGGTCGCGAGTGGTTGCATTTGGTTGGAAGTGATTGCGAGTGGTTACGGGTGGTTTCAAATGGATGTGAGTGGTTCCGAGTGGTTGCAAGTGGGTGTGAGCGGTTGCGAGTGGTTGTGAGTGGTTGCGAGTGGTTGCGAGTGGTTGCGTGAGGTTGCGAGTGGTTGCGAGTGGTTGCGAGTGGTTGCAAGTGGTTGCGAGTGGTTGCGAGTGGTTGTGTGAGGTTGCGAGTGGTGGCGAGTGGTTGCGAGTGGTTGCAAGTGGTTGCGAGTGGTTGCGAGTGGTTGTGTGAGGTTGCGAGTGGTGGCGAGTGGTTGCGAGTGGTTGCAAGTGGTTGCGAGTGGTTGCGAGTGGTTGTGTGAGGTTGCGAGTGGTGGCGAGTGGTTGCGAGTGGTTGCAAGTGGTTGCGAGTGGTTGCGAGTGGTTGTGTGAGGTTGCGAGTGGTGGCGAGTGGTTGCGAGTGGTTGCAAGTGGTTGCGAGTGGTTGCGAGTGGTTGTGTGAGGTTGCGAGTGGTGGCGAGTGGTTGCGAGTGGTTGCAAGTGGTTGCGAGTGGTTGCGAGTGGTTGTGTGAGGTTGCGAGTGGTGGCGAGTGGTTGCGAGTGGTTGCAAGTGGTTGCGAGTGGTTGCGAGTGGTTGTGTGAGGTTGCGAGTGGTGGCGAGTGGTTGCGAGTGGTTGCAAGTGGTTGCGAGTGGTTGCGAGTGGTTGTGTGAGGTTGCGAGTGGTGGCGAGTGGTTGCGAGTGGTTGCAAGTGGTTGCGAGTGGTTGCGAGTGGTTGTGTGAGGTTGCGAGTGGTGGCGAGTGGTTGCGAGTGGTTGCAAGTGGTTGCGAGTGGTTGCGAGTGGTTGTGTGAGGTTGCGAGTGGTGGCGAGTGGTTGCGAGTGGTTGCAAGTGGTTGGGAGTTCTTGTGAGTGGTTGAGAGTGGTTGCGAGTGGTTGCGAGTGGTTGCGAGTTGTTGCGAGTGGTTGCGAGTGGTTGTGAGTGGTTGCCAGTGGTTGCGAGTGCTTGCTATAGGTTTTCTGTGGCTATGAGTGTTCGCAAGTGGTTACGTATGGTTGCAAGCCGTTGCGAGTGGTTGTAAGTGGCTACGAGTGGTTGTAAGTGGTTTCGATTGGTTGCGAGTGGTTGCGTGTGGTTGCGAGTGGTTGCAAGTGGTTGCGAGTGGTTGCGAGTGATTGCAAGTGGTTGCAAATGGCTGCGAGTGGTTGCGACTGGTTGGGAATGGTTGCGACTGGTTGCGAGTGGTTGTGACTGGCTACAAGTGCTTGCAATTGGTTGCAAATGGTTGCAAGTTGATGCGCGTGGTTCTGAGTAGCTGCGAGTGGTTGCAAGTAGTTGCGAGTGGTTACGACTGGTTGCAAGGGATTGCGAATGGTTGCAAGTGGTTGCAAGTGGTTGCGAGTGGTTGCGAGTGGTTGCGACTCATTGCGAGTGGTTGCGAGTGGTTGCAAGTGGTTGCAATTGGTTGCGAGTGGTTGCGAATAGTTGCAAGTGGTTGCGAGTGGTTCCAAGTGGTTTCGAGTGGTAGTGAGTGGTTTTGTGTGGTTGCGAGTGGGTGCGAGTGGTTGCGAGTGGTTGCAAGTGGTTGCAAGTGGTTGCAAGTCGTTGCAAGAGGTTGCATGTGGCTGCGAGTGGTTGCGAGTGGTTGCGAGTGGTTGCGAGTTGATGCGAGTGGTTGCGAGTGGTTGCAAGTGGTTGCAAGTGGTTGCAAGTCGTTGCAAGAGGTTGCATGTGGCTGCGAGTGGTTGCGAGTGGTTGCGAGTGGTTGCGAGTTGATGCGAGTGGTTGCGAGTGGTTGCAAGTGGTTGCAAGTGGTTGCAAGTCGTTGCAAGAGGTTGCATGTGGCTGCGAGTGGTTGCGAGTGGTTGCGAGTGGTTGCGAGTTGATGCGAGTGGTTGCGAGTGGTTGCAAGTGGTTGCAAGTGGTTGCAAGTCGTTGCAAGAGGTTGCATGTGGCTGCGAGTGGTTGCGAGTGGTTGCGAGTGGTTGCGAGTTGATGCGAGTGGTTGCGAGTGGTTGCAAGTGGTTGCAAGTGGTTGCAAGTCGTTGCAAGAGGTTGCATGTGGCTGCGAGTGGTTGCGAGTGGTTGCGAGTGGTTGCGAGTTGATGCGAGTGGTTGCGAGTGGTTGCAAGTGGTTGCAAGTGGTTGCAAGTCGTTGCAAGAGGTTGCATGTGGCTGCGAGTGGTTGCGAGTGGTTGCGAGTGGTTGCGAGTTGATGCGAGTGGTTGCGAGTGGTTGCAAGTGGTTGCAAGTGGTTGCAAGTCGTTGCAAGAGGTTGCATGTGGCTGCGAGTGGTTGCGAGTGGTTGCGAGTGGTTGCGAGTTGATGCGAGTGGTTGCGAGTGGTTGCAAGTGGTTGCAAGTGGTTGCAAGTCGTTGCAAGAGGTTGCATGTGGCTGCGAGTGGTTGCGAGTGGTTGCGAGTGGTTGCGAGTTGATGCGAGTGGTTGCGAGTGGTTGCAAGTGGTTGCAAGTGGTTGCAAGTCGTTGCAAGAGGTTGCATGTGGCTGCGAGTGGTTGCGAGTGGTTGCGAGTGGTTGCGAGTTGATGCGAGTGGTTGCGAGTGGTTGCAAGTGGTTGCAAGTGGTTGCAAGTCGTTGCAAGAGGTTGCATGTGGCTGCGAGTGGTTGCGAGTGGTTGCGAGTGGTTGCGAGTTGATGCGAGTGGTTGCGAGTGGTTGCAAGTGGTTGCAAGTGGTTGCAAGTCGTTGCAAGAGGTTGCATGTGGCTGCGAGTGGTTGCGAGTGGTTGCGAGTGGTTGCGAGTTGATGCGAGTGGTTGCGAGTGGTTGCAAGTGGTTGCAAGTGGTTGCAAGTCGTTGCAAGAGGTTGCATGTGGCTGCGAGTGGTTGCGAGTGGTTGCGAGTGGTTGCGAGTTGATGCGAGTGGTTGCGAGTGGTTGCAAGTGGTTGCAAGTGGTTGGGAGTTGTTGTGAGTGGTTGAGAGTGGTTGCGAGTGGTTGCGAGTGGTTGCGAGTTGTTGCGAGTGGTTGCGAGTGGTTGTGAGTGGTTGCCAGTGGTTGCGAGTGCTTGCTATAAGTTTTCTGTGGCTATGAGTGGTCGCGAGTGGTTACGTATGGTTGCAAGTCGTTGCGAGTGGTTATAAGTGGCTACGAGTGGTTGTAAGTGGTTTCGATTGGTTGCGAGTGGTTGCGTGTGGTTGCTAGTGGTTGCAAGTGGTTGCGAGTGGTTGCGAGTGATTGCAAGTGGTTGCAAGTGGCTGCGAGTGGTTGCGACTGGTTGGGAATGGTTGCGACTGGTTGTGAGTGGTTGTGACTGGCTACAAGTGCTTGCCATTGGTTGCAAATTGTTGCAAGTTGATGCGCATGGTTCTGAGTGGCTGCGAGTGGTTGCAAGTAGTTGCGAGTGGTTACGACAGGTTGCAAGGGATTGCGAATGGTTGCAAGTGGTTGCAAGTGGTTGCGAGTGGTTGCGAGTGGTTGCGAGTGGTTGCAACTGGTTACGAGTGGTTGCGAGTGGTTGCAAGTGGTTGCGAGTGGCTCCGAGTGGCTGCGAGTGGTTGCGAGTAGTTGCGAGTGGTTGCAAGTGGTTGCGAGTGGCTCCGAGTGGCTGCGAGTGGTTGCGAGTAGTTGCGAGTGGTTGCAAGTGGTTGCGAGTGGCTCCGAGTGGCTGCGAGTGGTTGCGAGTAGTTGCGAGTGGTTGCAAGTGGTTGCGAGTGGCTCCGAGTGGCTGCGAGTGGTTGCGAGTAGTTGCGAGTGGTTGCAAGTGGTTGCGAGTGGCTCCGAGTGGCTGCGAGTGGTTGCGAGTAGTTGCGAGTGGTTGCAAGTGGTTGCGAGTGGCTCCGAGTGGCTGCGAGTGGTTGCGAGTAGTTGCGAGTGGTTGCAAGTGGTTGCGAGTGGCTCCGAGTGGCTGCGAGTGGTTGCGAGTAGTTGCGAGTGGTTGCAAGTGGTTGCGAGTGGCTCCGAGTGGCTGCGAGTGGTTGCGAGTAGTTGCGAGTGGTTGCAAGTGGTTGCGAGTGGCTCCGAGTGGCTGCGAGTGGTTGCGAGTAGTTGCGAGTGGTTGCAAGTGGTTGCGAGTGGCTCCGAGTGGCTGCGAGTGGTTGCGAGTAGTTGCGAGTGGTTGCAAGTGGTTGCGAGTGGCTCCGAGTGGCTGCGAGTGGTTGCGAGTAGTTGCGAGTGGTTGCAAGTGGTTGCGAGTGGCTCCGAGTGGCTGCGAGTGGTTGCGAGTAGTTGCGAGTGGTTGCAAGTGGTTGCGAGTGGCTCCGAGTGGCTGCGAGTGGTTGCGAGTAGTTGCGAGTGGTTGCAAGTGGTTGCGAGTGGCTCCGAGTGGCTGCGAGTGGTTGCGAGTAGTTGCGAGTGGTTGCAAGTGGTTGCGAGTGGCTCCGAGTGGCTGCGAGTGGTTGCGAGTAGTTGCGAGTGGTTGCAAGTGGTTGCGAGTGGCTCCGAGTGGCTGCGAGTGGTTGCGAGTAGTTGCGAGTGGTTGCAAGTGGTTGCGAGTGGCTCCGAGTGGCTGCGAGTGGTTGCGAGTAGTTGCGAGTGGTTGCAAGTGGTTGCGAGTGGCTCCGAGTGGCTGCGAGTGGTTGCGAGTAGTTGCGAGTGGTTGCAAGTGGTTGCGAGTGGCTCCGAGTGGCTGCGAGTGGTTGCGAGTAGTTGCGAGTGGTTGCAAGTGGTTGCGAGTGGCTCCGAGTGGCTGCGAGTGGTTGCGAGTAGTTGCGAGTGGTTGCAAGTGGTTGCGAGTGGCTCCGAGTGGCTGCGAGTGGTTGCGAGTAGTTGCGAGTGGTTGCAAGTGGTTGCGAGTGGCTCCGAGTGGCTGCGAGTGGTTGCGAGTAGTTGCGAGTGGTTGCAAGTGGTTGCGAGTGGCTCCGAGTGGCTGCGAGTGGTTGCGAGTAGTTGCGAGTGGTTGCAAGTGGTTGCGAGTGGCTCCGAGTGGCTGCGAGTGGTTGCGAGTAGTTGCGAGTGGTTGCAAGTGGTTGCGAGTGGCTCCGAGTGGCTGCGAGTGGTTGCGAGTAGTTGCGAGTGGTTGCAAGTGGTTGCGAGTGGCTCCGAGTGGCTGCGAGTGGTTGCGAGTAGTTGCGAGTGGTTGCAAGTGGTTGCGAGTGGCTCCGAGTGGCTGCGAGTGGTTGCGAGTAGTTGCGAGTGGTTGCAAGTGGTTGCGAGTGGCTCCGAGTGGCTGCGAGTGGTTGCGAGTAGTTGCGAGTGGTTGCAAGTGGTTGCGAGTGGCTCCGAGTGGCTGCGAGTGGTTGCGAGTAGTTGCGAGTGGTTGCAAGTGGTTGCGAGTGGCTCCGAGTGGCTGCGAGTGGTTGCGAGTAGTTGCGAGTGGTTGCAAGTGGTTGCGAGTGGCTCCGAGTGGCTGCGAGTGGTTGCGAGTAGTTGCGAGTGGTTGCAAGTGGTTGCGAGTGGCTCCGAGTGGCTGCGAGTGGTTGCGAGTAGTTGCGAGTGGTTGCAAGTGGTTGCGAGTGGCTCCGAGTGGCTGCGAGTGGTTGCGAGTAGTTGCGAGTGGTTGCAAGTGGTTGCGAGTGGCTCCGAGTGGCTGCGAGTGGTTGCGAGTAGTTGCGAGTGGTTGCAAGTGGTTGCGAGTGGCTCCGAGTGGCTGCGAGTGGTTGCGAGTAGTTGCGAGTGGTTGCAAGTGGTTGCGAGTGGCTCCGAGTGGCTGCGAGTGGTTGCGAGTAGTTGCGAGTGGTTGCAAGTGGTTGCGAGTGGCTCCGAGTGGCTGCGAGTGGTTGCGAGTAGTTGCGAGTGGTTGCAAGTGGTTGCGAGTGGCTCCGAGTGGCTGCGAGTGGTTGCGAGTAGTTGCGAGTGGTTGCAAGTGGTTGCGAGTGGCTCCGAGTGGCTGCGAGTGGTTGCGAGTAGTTGCGAGTGGTTGCAAGTGGTTGCGAGTGGCTCCGAGTGGCTGCGAGTGGTTGCGAGTAGTTGCGAGTGGTTGCAAGTGGTTGCGAGTGGCTCCGAGTGGCTGCGAGTGGTTGCGAGTAGTTGCGAGTGGTTGCAAGTGGTTGCGAGTGGCTCCGAGTGGCTGCGAGTGGTTGCGAGTAGTTGCGAGTGGTTGCAAGTGGTTGCGAGTGGCTCCGAGTGGCTGCGAGTGGTTGCGAGTAGTTGCGAGTGGTTGCAAGTGGTTGCGAGTGGCTCCGAGTGGCTGCGAGTGGTTGCGAGTAGTTGCGAGTGGTTGCAAGTGGTTGCGAGTGGCTCCGAGTGGCTGCGAGTGGTTGCGAGTAGTTGCGAGTGGTTGCAAGTGGTTGCGAGTGGCTCCGAGTGGCTGCGAGTGGTTGCGAGTAGTTGCGAGTGGTTGCAAGTGGTTGCGAGTGGCTCCGAGTGGCTGCGAGTGGTTGCGAGTAGTTGCGAGTGGTTGCAAGTGGTTGCGAGTGGCTCCGAGTGGCTGCGAGTGGTTGCGAGTAGTTGCGAGTGGTTGCAAGTGGTTGCGAGTGGCTCCGAGTGGCTGCGAGTGGTTGCGAGTAGTTGCGAGTGGTTGCAAGTGGTTGCGAGTGGCTCCGAGTGGCTGCGAGTGGTTGCGAGTAGTTGCGAGTGGTTGCAAGTGGTTGCGAGTGGCTCCGAGTGGCTGCGAGTGGTTGCGAGTAGTTGCGAGTGGTTGCAAGTGGTTGCGAGTGGCTCCGAGTGGCTGCGAGTGGTTGCGAGTAGTTGCGAGTGGTTGCAAGTGGTTGCGAGTGGCTCCGAGTGGCTGCGAGTGGTTGCGAGTAGTTGCGAGTGGTTGCAAGTGGTTGCGAGTGGCTCCGAGTGGCTGCGAGTGGTTGCGAGTAGTTGCGAGTGGTTGCAAGTGGTTGCGCGTGGTTGTGAGTGGTTGCGAGTGGTGGCAAGTGGTTGCGAGTGGTTGCAAGTCGTTACGAGTAGCTGTGAGTCGTTGCGAGTAGTTACGAGTGGTTGCGAGTGGTTGCGAGTGGTTGCGAGTGGTTGCAAGTGGTTGCGCGTTCTTGTGAGTGGTTGCGAGTGGTTGCAAGTGGTTGCGAGTGTTTCCGAGTGGTACCAAGGGGTTGCGAGTGGTTGCGAGTTGTTAGGAGGAGTTGCGACTGGTTGCCAGTGGTTGCCAGTGGTTGCGAGTGCTTGCTATAAGTTTTCTGTGGCTGTGATTGGTCGCGAGTGGTTACGTATGGTTGCGAGTCGTTGCGAGTGGTTGTATGTGGTTACGAGTGGTTGTAAGTGGTTGCCATTGGTTGCGAGTGGTTGCGTGTGGTTGCGAGTGGTTGCAAGTGGTTGCGTGTGGTTGCGAGTGGTTGCGAGTGGTTGCGAGTGGTTGCGAGTGGTTGCGTGTGGTTGCGAGTGGTTGCAAGTGGTTGCGTGTGGTTGCGAGTGGTTGCGAGTGGTTGCGAGTGGTTGCGAGAGGTTGCCAGTGAGTACAAGTGGTTGGGAGTGGTTGCAAGTGGTTGCAAGTAGTTGTAAGTGGTTGTGAGTGATTGTGAGTGGTTGTGAGTGGTTCAGAGTGGTTGCCAGTTGTTACAAGTTGTTACTAATGGTTGCGAGTGGTTGCGAGTAGTTGGGAGTGGTTGCAAGTGGTTGCCATCCGTTGGAAGTTATTGCGAGTGGTTGGGAGTGGTTGCAAGTGGTTGGGATTGGTTGCGAGTGGTTGCAAATGGTTGCAAGTGGCTGGGAGTGGTTGTGAGTGGTTGCGAGTGGCTGCGAGTGGTTGCATGTGGTTACCAGTGGTTGCGAGTGGTTGCGAGTTGTTGCAAGTGAATGCGAATGGTTGTGAGTGGTCGCAAGTGGTTGAAAGTGGTTGCGAGTGGTTGCGAGTGGTTCAAAGTGGTTGCAAGAGATTGTGAGTGGTTTTGTGTGGTTGCGAGTTGGTGCGAGTGGTTGCAAGTGGTTGCGAGTGGTTACGTATGGTTTCAAGTGGTTGCAAGTGGTTGCGAGTGGTTGTGAGTGGTTGCAAGTGGTTGTAAATGGTTGCGAGTGGTTGCGAGTGGTTACGAGTGGTTGCCAGTGATTGCGATTGGTTGCGACTGGTTGCGAGTGGTTGTGACTCGTTCCGAGTGGTTGCAAGTGGCTGCAAGTGGTTGCCGGTGATTGCGAATGATTGCAAGTGGCTGGGAGTTGTTGCGAGTGGTTGCAAATGGTTGCGAGTGGTTGCGATTGGGTGCGAGTGGCTGCGTGTGCTTGCAAATTGTTGTGAGTGCTTGGAAGCTGTTGCGAGTGGTTGGGAGTGGCTATGACTGGTTGCAAGTAGTTTCGAGTGGTTACAACTGGTTGCAAGGGGTTTCAAATGGTTGCGAATGGTTACGAGTGGTTGCGAGTTGTTGGAAGTTGTTGCAAGTGGTTGCGAGTGGTTGCGAGTGGTTGCAAGTGGTTGCGAGTGGTTGTAAGTGGTTGCAAGTGGTTGCGAGTGCTTGTGAGTGGTTGCAAGTGGTTGCAAGTTGTTGTGAGTGGTTTTGTGTGGTTGCGAGTGTGTGCGAGTGGTTGCGAGTGGTTGCAAGTGGTTGCGTCTGGTTGTGAGTGGTTGCAAGTGGTTGCGAATGGTTGCGAGTGGTTGCAAGTGGTAACGAGTGGTTGCAACTGGTTGCGACTGGTTACGGCTGGTTGCGAGTGGTTGCGAGTGGTTACGAGTCGTTGCAAGTGGTTGCAAGTAGTTGCGAGTGGTTGTGAGTGATGGGACGTGGTTGCAAGTGGCTGCAAGTGGTTGCGGGTGGTTGCGAATGGTTGCGAGAGGTTTCGAGTGGGTACGACTGGTTGCGAGTGGTTGCGAGTGCTTGCAAGTGGTTGCGAGTGCTTGCAAGTGGTTGCAAGTGGTTGCGAGTGGCTGCGAGTGGTTACAAGTGGTTTGAAGTGGTTACGAATGGTTGCAAGGGGCTGCGATTGATTGCCAGTGGTTGTGAGTGGTTGCAAGTGGCTGCGAGTGGTTGCGAGTGGCTGCAAATGGTTGCGATTGGTTGCGATTGGTTGCGAGTGGCTTGGAGTGCTTGCAAAATGTTGTGAGTGCTTGCAAGCTGTTGCGAGTGGTTGGGAGTGGCTATGAGTGGTTGCAAGTAGTTGCGAGTGGTTACAACTGGTTGCAAGGGGTTGTAAATGGTTGCGAATGGTTACGAGTGGTTGCGAGTGGTTGGAAGTGGTTGCGAGTGGTTGCGAGTGGTTGTGAGTGGTTGCGAGTGGTTGC
>SZWC01001874.1:23370-34320 GCA_023375785.1 Penium margaritaceum | reverse complement strand
AAAGTCGAGCCGGCGGCCGGCCAAGGCGACGTGGAGGTGGAAGTCGTGGTGGGCGGTAAGAAGGAGCTGTGCACAATTCGTGATGTGCAGCACGTCCCCGGCCTGGCTGACATTTTGAGTGTCAGCCGTTTAACGGACAAGGGGTACGAGGTGCTCTTCCGCAGGAAAGGCGCGGTGGTGCGCATTGACAGCGACGGCGAGTTCGTGCTGAAGGCGAAGCGTGAGGGTGGTCTCTACATCATGGAGACCAAGGTGGTCCCCGCGGCATCCGACACAGCAGATTCGCAGGAGCGCGTCGTCAACATGGCCAAGGGAGGAAGCGCTGATGTGGAGCTCTGGCACCGATGGTTGGGGCATTCGGCACCCGCAACCGTTAAGGAGATGGTGATGTGCAACATGGTACGCGGCCTCGTCATCGACGGTGCAGACGCGACAACAGATGCAACAGCGCACAAAAAGTGCGAGCCTTGCATGTTGGGCAAGGCACGGCGCAAGCCGTTCAACGAGAACACGGCTCGCGCAAAGGACGTGGTGGAGGTTGTGCACAGCGATGTGTGTGGACCGTTCAAAACGCCGTCAAACGGCGGCTTCAGATACTTCGTCACCTTCATTGACAACTGTAGCAGAAAGCTCTATGTGTACTTCACGAAGCGAAAAGGCGAGGTCCTAGACCGGCTAAAGGAGTACGTCGCAGCGGTGGAGAGGCAGACTGGCCGGAAGGTCAGAGCGCTACGCAGTGACAATGTCGGAGAATACGTGGGCTGCAGCGGGTGGATGAAGCAGCAGGGCATCAAGTGGGAACCCACTACACCGTACTTGCCACAGTCCAACGGAGTGGCAGAACGGGCGAACCAAATGCTCCTCAACATGGTACGGACCATACTTGTGGATGCAGGGTTGCCGCGAGGTTTCCGGGCGGAGGCTGTGCGTACAGCGAGCTACACCATCAACCTCACCCCAACAGCGGTGCTGAAGGGTAAGGGCAGCTCGAAGACGCCACAAGAGGTTTGGAGCGCGCGCAAGCCAAACGTGGCACACCTGAAGGTGTTCCGGTGCAAGGCGCATGTGATGGTGCAGGCGGCGCATCAACGCGACAGCAACCTCGAACCGCGTGCGAAGTCGTACTCATTCCTCGGCTACGAGAGCACGCAAAAGGCGTATCGGCTCTGGGACCCGCACACGCAAGAGATCATCCGCAGCCGTGATGTCGAGTTCGACAAGTCACAGAGCTTCAGCAGCAGTAGCAATGACATGAGCGTCGGGAACACTCCAAAACATGGGGAGTGGTTCCACCTCCTTGACTACGAGGAGGAGCCGGCGGATGCAGAGGTCGAGGATGCGACATCGGAGCGCGGCGGTGGACCAAGTGCAGCAGCCGACACGGAGGACTCCGACGATGATGCAGCTGGGCTGGAGATCCGGCGGAATGATCCGTCGAAGGAGGAACTGCGGGTGCCGAAGCGCGCACCCCCGGCGGAGTTCGCGTCGGGCGTCGGAGATAAATCCTCTGGACGCGCCGCCCGTCCGGTTGATGGTTCACCGGAGCGGGAAGAATCCTCGGGAAGCCGTCCGGTTGATGATTCACTGGAGCGGGCTGAGTCGAAAGGATCGCAGCAGAGCGACGAGACACCGCCAAGACTGCCGCGCCGGAGCAGGAGGCAGCGGAGAGTGGGGAAGCGGTTTGACGTAGGCACCAGTCGATGGATTGGTATGACGCGGTGCATGCTGGCTGCATCAACGGGGCTGACGACCGTGCAAGAAGCTCTTGCGCAGCCCGAGGGAAAGCAGTGGGACACCGCCATCAAGTCGGAGTTGGCGTCCATTGCTGAAAACGACACAAGGCAGCTGGTTGACAGGCCAAAAGACGCCAAGGTCATCGGCTCCAAGTGGGTCTTCAAGACCAAGTTCACAAAGGCAGGTGTGGTTGACAAGTACAAGGCGCGGCTCGTGGCGAAGGGGTACGCACAGCGTAAGGGCAAGCACTACAATGAGACGTTCGCCCCCGTCGCCAAGTTCACAAGCATCCGGGTGATCCTTGCGGTGGCAGCCGCAAAGGACATGGAGCTCCACCAAATGGACGTAAAGACGGCCTTCCTCCATGGCAACATCCACAGGGAAATCTACATGGAGGTGCCGGAGGGGGTGGAGGCACCGGAGGGCAAGGTGTGCAAGCTACGGAAGACCTTGTACGGGCTAAAACAATCGCCCCGATGCTGGTACCAACAGATGGACAGCTTCATGGCAAAACTCGGGTTCAAGCGCTGTCAGGCGGATCACAGTGTGTACGTGCGGCGCAACAAGAAGCTCCATCAGATTGTCGCACTCTACGTGGATGATATGATCTTGTGCTCCTCATACCTGCCGAGCCTACAGTAGCTGAAAGAGCAGCTACGCAGCAGGTTCGAGATGTCGGACATAGGGGAGCTGGAGTTCTACCTCGGGGTGAGCATTATGCGGAACCGGAGGGCACGCACGCTTTAGCTGGGGCACGCCAAATACGTGGCCGAGGTGCTGAAGCGGTACGGCATGGAGGACTGCAAACCAGTGTGCAGTCGTGTCTCCACGACCTATGAACTGAGTGCGGCAATGGCGCCGCAAACAAAAGAAGAGAAGGAGGATATGGCAGGGGTGCCTTACCAATCGGCGGTGGGTAGCCTCAAGTACGCCATGGTGGCGACTCGACCGGACCTGGCCTACGCGGTGGGCCAAGTGAGCAGGTACGTGGCCGACCCAGGGCCACTACACTGGCAGGTGGTCAAGCGCATCCTCCGCTACCTGCAGGCGACGCGGCACGCGCGCCTGAGGTTCGTGGGAAAAGGGCAGGTGGACCCTTTACGTCTGGTCTGCTACACGGATGCAGACTACGCTGGCGATGTGGACAAGCGGAAGTCCCCATCCAGCTACGTGTTCTTCCTCGCTGGTGCAGCGGTCTCGTGGTGCAGCAGGAAGCAGGACTGCGTCGCCACCTCCACAGTGGAAGCTGAGTACATCGCGCTCGCTTAGGCGCTTAAGGAGGCGGTGTGGCTCCGCAGGTTGCTAGGGGAGCTGGGCGTGCCGCAGGAGGAGCCTACAGTGGTGCACAAGGACAACACCGGCTCCATCTCGCTGACCAACAACCCGACGCAGCACAGGAGGATGAAGCACATTGACGTGCGTTATCACTACGTACGGGACATGGTCGAGAAGGGGCAGGTGGTGCTGCAGCACTGCAGCACGCACAGCATGCTTGCGGATTGCTTGACCAAAGCGCAACCCGCAGACCGGCACGCGATGAGCGTGGCCGGACTTGGGATGACCAGCTATGATGGGCTGGAGGGCGCAGCGGAAGATGAGTGAGAGCAAGCAGNTGGAGCCTACGGTGGTGCACGAGGACAACACCGGCTCCATCTCGCTGACCAACAACCCGACGCAGCACAGGAGGATGAAGCACATTGACGTGCGTTATCACTACGTACGGGACATGGTCGAGAAGGGGCAGGTGGTGCTGCAGCACTGCAGCACGCACAGCATGCTTGCGGATTGCTTGACCAAAGCGCAACCCGCAGACCGGCACGCGATGAGCGTGGCCGGACTTGGGATGACCAGCTATGATGGGCTGGAGGACGCAGCGGAAGATGAGTGAGAGCAAGCAGGAGCATCAGGCATGGAAGGTGCAAGGGGGATAACATTGAAAAACTGCCCCTGCGCATGCCCAAGTGCGGCGCCGGGAGGCGCTGACGAGCCGCCAGAAAATGGAAAATCCGCTCTGGCGGATCTGGCGAATCGACATTTGCTCTGATCCAAAAAGGGAGGATTGTCCCTAAAAGTGGACGAGTCTCTGAATCCGGTGGAAGTTGTTTTGCCGGAAGCGGACAAGTATCGAGGGAGATATGGCTTTCCAAAGTTGGGGTATACGCAGCGGCACTGGAAGCCGGCTGCGACTCGAAATCCGGTCGATAATCAACCGGACCGAGTAACAAAAACACCATGTGGAGAAAATGCTCCGATAGTCCTTCCGAGGCGTCCGGTGGATGACCCACCTGATCCGGCGGATCATCCACCGGATCCAGTAGTGCAGGTTGTTACTGAGGGACTTCGCCAAAAATCCTGGCTCGACGTCCGAAACTCAGTAGTACGTCTTGTTACTTGGGGATTTGGTCAAAATTCTGACTGCAGGTCCGCGGACAGGTTTCCAACATCGTCACACCCCATCACCAAACATGACCCAAATGTGGGTAGGGTGCGTGAAAACAGTGCAGGGGACCCATACACCATGTGTAATGGGACATGCGCCTTGGGAAAGGCGCTTCGCACGTGAATGAAGGCGCCACGACGAGTGGCAGCGTCAGGCTTCGGTGGTGGGTGAGACCTGCGGTGCGGCATGCATAACTTGAGCTACCCTTGGCCGAATCGCGCGCGGTTTAGTGCGTTGGAAAGCTCATGACTAGCCATATAAATGTTGTGATCATGTTCATATTCAAAAACTAACGTAAGACGACGTTATTCCCTTCGCAAACTGACTGTCTCTAAATTCCTACTCACATAGTGTGAGGCGACAAGAAAGCTCACGCTCAGTCTCAGATTCACCCAAAACAGTAGACGCGAGTCCCTAGAGGTGATCAGACGAACGTCAAGACCGGATCAAATGGATCTCATCACGTGGATGCAAGTGGTTGCAAATGGTTGCGAGTTGTTGCGAGTGATTGTGAGTGATTGCGCTTGGTTGCGAGTGGTTGCAAGTGGTTGCGAGTGGTTGCATGTGGTTGCCACTGGTTGCGAGTGGTTGCAAGAGGTTGCAAGTGGTTGTGGGTGGTTTTGTGTGGTTGCGAGTGGTTGCGTGTGGTTGCGAGTGGCTGCGAGTGGTTACGAGAAGTTGCGAGTGGTTGCGAGTGGTTGCAAGTGGTTGTAAGTGGTTGTGAGTGGTTGCGAGTGGTTGATAGTTCTTGTAAGGGGTTGTGATTTGTTGTGACTCGTTGTGAGTGGTTGCAAGTGGTTGCAAGTGGTTGTGAGTGGTTTCGAGTGGTTGTAAGTGATTGTGAGTTCCTGCAATCGGTTGCAAGTTGTTGCGAGTGGTTGCAAGTGGTTGCGAATGGTTGTGAGTTGTTGTGAGTGGTTGCGAGTGGTTGTGAGTGGTTGCGAGTTCTTGCAAGTGGGTGCAATTGTTTGCAATTGGTTGGGAGTGGTTGTGAGTAGTTGCGGTTGTGAGTTGTTGTGGGTGGTTGCGAGTGGTTGTGAGTGGTTGCGAGTTCTTGCAAGTGGGTGCAATTGTCTGCAATTGGTTGGGAGTGGTTGTGAGTAGTTGCAAGTGGTTGCAAGTGGTTGCGAGTGGCTGTTAGTAGTTGTGAGTGGTTGCTAGTGGTTGCGAGTGGCTGCAAGTGGTTGCGAGTGGTTGCTAGTGGTTGCGAGTGGTTGCAACTGGTTGCAACTGGTTGTGCGTGGTTGCGAGTGGTTAGGAGTTCTTGCAAGTGGTTGCAAGTGCTTGCGAGTGGTTCCCAGTGGATGCGAGTGGTTGCAAGTGTTTGCAAGTGATTCCAAGTGGTTGCGATTGGTTGCAAGTTGTTGCGAGTGGTTGCAATTGGTTGCATATGGTTGCGAATGGTTGCGAGTGGTTGCGAGTGGTTACGAGTGGTTGCAAGTGGTTGCGATTAGTTGCAAGTGGTTGCGAGTGGCTGTGAGTGGTTGCAAGTGGTTGCGAGTGGTTGCAGGTGGTTGCGAGTTGCTGCAAATGGTTGTGAGTGGTTGCGAGTGGTTGCGAGTGGTTATGACTGGTTGCGAGTGATTGAAACTGGATGTGAGTGGTTGAGAGTGGTTGCGAGTGGTTCCAAGTGGGTGCGAGTTGTTCCGAGTGGTTGCGAGTGGTTGCGAGTGGTTGCAGGTGGTTGCGAGTGGTTGCAAGTGGTTTTGAATAGTTGCGAGTGGTTGCGAGTGGTTGTGAGTGGTTGCGAGTGGTTGCAAATTGTTGCGTGAGCTTGTGAGTGCTTGCAATTGGTTGCAGGGCTTGCATGTGGTTGCGAAAGTTTGCGAGTAGTTGCGAGTGGCTGCAAGTGGTTGTGAGTGGTTGTGAGTGGTTGCCAGTGGTTGTGCGAGTTTGCGAGTGGTTGCGAGTAGTTGCAAGTGGTTGCGTGAGCTTGTGAGTGCTTGCAATTGGTTGCAGGGCTTGCATGTGGTTGCGAAAGTTTGCGAGTAGTTGCGAGTGGCTGCAAGTGGTTGTGAGTGGTTGTGAGTGGTTGCCAGTGGTTGTGTGTGGTTGCGAGTGGTTGCAGGTGGTTGCAATTGTTTGCGAGTGGTTGTGAGTGGTTGCAAGAGGTTGCGAATGTTTGCGAGTGGTTGCGAGTGGCTGCGAGTGGTTACGAGTGATTGCGAGTGGTTGCAAGTAGTTGTGAGTGGTTGCAAGATGTTACAAGTTATTGCAAGTGGTTGTTAGTCGTTGTGAGTGGTCGCAAGTGGTTGCAAGTGGTTGCGAGTAGTTGCGAGTGGTTGCAAGTGGTTGCAAGTGGTTGCAAGTGGTTGCAAGTGGTTACGAATGGTTTTTAGTGGTTGCGAGTGGTCCTCAATGGTTGCAAGTGCTTTTAAGTGGTTCTGAGTGCTCACAAGTGGTTGCGAGTGGTTACAAGTGGTTGCGAGTGGTTGCCAGTGATTTCAAGTGGTTGCGAGTGGTTGCGAGTAGTTGCAAGTGGTTGCGAGTGGTTCGAGTTGTTGCAAGGGGTTGCGAGTTGTTGTAAGTGGGTGCGAGTTGAAACGAGTGGTTGTGAGTGATTGCGAGTGGTTGCGAGTGGTTTCAAGTGGTTGCAAGTGGTTGCAAGCGGTTGCAAGTGGTTGCGAGTGGTTCCGCTTGGTTGTAAGTGGTTGCGAGTGGTAGCGAGTGGTTGCGAGTTGTTGTGAGTGGTTGCGAGTGGTTGCAATTGGTTCCGAGTGGTTGCTAGTGGTTGCAAGTGGTTGTAAGTGGTTGCAAGTGGTTGCGAGTTCTTGTGAGTGGTTGCGAGTGGTTGCGAGTATTACCGAGTGGTACCAAGTGGTTGCGAGTGGTTGCGAGTTGTTACAATGAGTTGCGAGTGGTTGCCAGTGGTTGCCAGTGGTTTCAAGTGCTTGCCATAAGGTTTCAGTGGCTATGAGTGCTCGCGAGTGGTTACGTATGGTTGCGAGTTGTTCCGAGTGGTTGTAAGTGGTTACGAGTGGTTGTATGTGTTTGCGATTGGTTGCGAGTGGTTGCGTGTGGTTGCGAGTGGTTGCAAGTGGTCACGAGTGGTTGCGAGAGGTTGCCACTGATTACAAGTGGTTGGGAGTGGTTGCAAGTCGTTGCAAGTAGTTGTAAGTGGTTGTGAGTGGTTGTGAGTGGTTGTGAGTGGTTCGGAGTGGTTGCGAGTTGTTACAAGTGGTTGCTGATGGTTGCGAGTGGTTGCGAGTGGTTGCGAGTGGTTGCAAGTGGTTGCCAGCCGTTGGAAGTTATTACGAGTGGTTGGGAGTGGTTGGAAGAGGTTGGGATTGGATGCGAGTGGTTGCAACTGGTTGCAATTGGCTGCGAGTGGTTGTGAGTTGTTGCGAGTTGTAGCAAGTAGTTGCGAGTGGTTGCGAGTGGTTGCAAGTGGTTACCAGTAGTTGCGAGTGGTTGTGAGTGGTTGCAAGTGAATGCGAATGGCTGTGAGTTGTTGCAAGTGGTTGAACGTGGTTGCCAGTGGTTGTGAGTGGTTCCAAGTGGTTGCAAGAGATTGTGAGTGGTTTTGTGTGGTTGCGAGTTGATGCGAGTGGTTGCGAGTGGTTGCGAGTCGTTATGTATCGTTACAAGTGGTTGCAAGTGGTTGAGAGTGGTTGTGAGTGGTTGCAAGTGGTTGCGAGTGGCTACGAGTGGTTGCCAATGGTTGCGACTGGTTGCGACTGGTTGTGAGTGGTTGTGACTCATTCAGAGTGGTTGCAAGTGGCTGCAAGTTATTACCGGTGGTTGCGAATGATTGCACGTGGTTGCAAGTGGCTGCGAGTGGTTGCGAGTGCTTGCAAGTGGTTGCAAGTGCTTGCAAGTGGTTGCATGTGGTTGCGAGTGGCTGCGAGTGGTTGCAAGTGGTTGCAAGTGGTTACGAATGGTTGCAAGGGGTTGCGATTGGTTGCGATTGGTTGCGATTGGTTGCGAGTGGTTGCAAGTTGCTGCGAGTGGTTGCGAGTGGTTGCACATGGTTGCGAGTGCTTGCGATTGGTTGCGAGTGGCTGCGAGTGCCTGCAAATTGTTGTGAGTGCTTGCAAGCTGTTACGAGTGGTTGGGAGTGGCTGTGAGTGGTTGCAAGTAGTTGCGAGTGGTTACACCTGGTTGCAAGGGGTTGCAAATGGTTGCAAATGGTTATGGTTAATAGTGGGGAGTGGTTGGAAGTGGTTGCGAGTGGTTGTGAGTGGTTGCGAGTGGTTGCGAGTGGTTGCGAGTGGTTGCTAGTGGTTGCGAGTGGTTGTGAGTGGTTTTGTGTGGTTGCGAGTGGGTGCGAGTGGTTGTGAGTGGTTGCGAGTCGTTGTGTATGGGTGTGAGTGGTTGCAAGTGGTTGCGAGTGGTTGTGAGCGGTTGGGAGTCGTTTTGAATGGCTGCAAGTGGTTGCAAGTGGTAACGAGTGGTTGCAAGTGGTTGTGACTGGTTACGACTGGTTGCGAGTGGGTGCGAGTGGTTGCGAGTCATTGCAAGTGGTTGCAAGTGGTTGCGAATGATGGCACGTGGTTGCAAGTGGGTGCAAGTTGTTGCGGGTGGTTGTGAATGGTTGCGAGAGGTTTCGAGTGGTTGCGACTGGTTGCGAGTGGTTGCGAGTGCTTGCTAGTGGTTGCAAGTGCTTGCAAGTGGTTGCAAGTGGTTGCGAGTGGCTGCGAGTGCTTACAAGTGGTTGCAAGTGGTTACGAATGATTGCAAGGGGTTGCGATTGGTTGCGAGTGGTTGCGAGTGGTTGCGAGTGGTTGCGAGTGGTTGCAAGTGGTTGGGAGTGGATGAAAGAGGTTGCGAATGGTTGCCAGTTGTTGCAAGTGATTGCAAGTGGTTGCGGGTGGTTGCGAGTGGTTGGGAGTGGTTGCAAGTGGTTGCGAGTGGATGGAAGTGGTTGCGAATGGTCGCCAGTGGTTGCGAGTGATTGCAAGTGGTTGCGGGTGGTTGCGAGGTGTTGCGAGTGGTTGCGAGTGATTGCAAGTTATTGCATGTGGTTGCGAGTGGTTGTGAGTGGTTGTGAGTGGCTGCGAGTGGTTTCGACAGGTTGCATGTGGTTGCGAGTTGTTGCATGTGGTTGCGAGTGGTTTTGAGTGGTTTCCTGAAGTTGCGAGTGGTAGCGAGTGGTTGCAAGTGGTTGTGAGTGGCTGTGAGGGTTTGCGAGTGGCGCAAACACTAACAGCCACTCGCAACCCTACTCGTGCCCTAGTTGTGCCTTAGTTGCACCCTAGTTGCTCCCTAGTTGCGCCCTGTTTGCATCGTACTTGCGCCTTAGTAGCGCCCTTAGTTGGGCCCTACATGTACCCTACTTGCACCCCAATTGCACCCTAGTTATACCCTAGTTGCATCCTAGTTTTGCCTTAGATGCACCCTGGTTGCGCCATAGTTGTGCTCTAGTCACGCCCTAGTTGTGTCCTTGTTGCACCCTAGTTGCGTCCTAACTGTGTCCTACTTGCATCCTAGTTGCACCCTAGTTATACCCTACTTGCTGCCTGATTGCACCCTAGTTGTGCCTTAGTTTGGCACTTGCTACGTCCTATGGGCGAAACAAGGGTACAACTAGTTGCATCCTCATTGCACCTTAAGTGCACCCTTCTTGCATCCTACTTGCGCCCTAGTTGCGCCCTATTTGCGTCCTACTTGCGTCCCACTTGCGCATATAGGGCCCAACTAGGGTACAACTAGTTTCGTCTTAATTGCACCTAAGTTGCACCCTCCTTGCATCCTACTTAAACCCTAGTTGCGTCCTACTTGCATCCTACTTGCGCCTGACTTGTGTCCAAGTTGCGCCTCAGTCGGGCACTGACTACGCCCTAGTTGCGGCCTAGTTGCACCCTAGTTGCACCCTACTTGTACCCTACTTACGCCCTAGTTGCGTCCTAGTTGCACCCTAGTTGTGCCCGAGTTGCCTCCTACTTATGTCATACTTGAGCTCTAGTTGCACCCTAGTTTCACCCTAGTTGTAGACAACTAGGTTGCAAGTCAAGCGTAGCTAGGACGCAAGTAGGGCACAGCTATGGCACAATTAGGGCGCAACTAGTGTGCAACTAGGGCACAACTAGGGTGCAACTAGGGTGCAACTAGGGCACAAGTAGGGCGCAACTAGGGCGTAACTAGGGCACAAGTAGAGCACAAGTAGGGTGCAACTAGTGCGCAACTAGGGCGCAACTAGGGTGCAACTAGGGCGTAGCTCGTTACCAATTGAGGCGCATGTAGGACGCAACTAGGGTGCAACTTGGGTGCAAATAGGGTGGATGTAGGACATAAGTAGGATGTAAGTAGGACGTAAGTAGGGTGCAACTAGGAAACAACAAGGGTGCAGCTAGGATGTACCTTGCGCCCTATAGAGGAGCAACTAGAGAGCAACTAGGGTACAAGAAGGGCACAACTAGGGCACAAGGTGGGCGCAACTAGGGCCTAAGTAGGGCACGAGTAGGGCACAACTAGGGCGAGTGGTTACAAGTGGTTGCGAGTGGTTGTGAGAGGTTGTGAGTGGTTGCGAGTGGTTGCAAGTCGTTGCGAGTGGTTGTGAGTGGTTGCGAGTGGTAGCGAGTGGTTGTAAGTGGTTGCGAGTGGTTGTGAGTGGTTGCGAGTGCTTGCGAGTGCTTGCAACTGGTTGTGATTGGCTGTGAGTTGTTGCGAGTGGTTTTGATTGGTTGCGTGTGGTTACAAGTGGTTGCAAGTGGTTGCAAGTGGTTGTGAGTGGTAGCAAGTGGTTGTGAGTGGTTGCGAGTTGTTGTAAGTGGTTGCGAGTGGATGCAAGTGGTTGCAAATGGTTGCGAGTGGTTGCGAGTGATTGCGAGTGGTTG
>SZWC01001874.1:0-10017 GCA_023375785.1 Penium margaritaceum | reverse complement strand
CAACTAGGGCACAAGTAGGGCGCAACTAGGACGTAACTAGGGCACAAGTAGGGCACAAGTAGGGTGCAAGTAGGGCGCAATTAGGGCGCAACTAGGGCGCAACTAGGGCGTAGCTCGTGACCAATTGAGGCGCATGTAGGACGCAACTAGGGTGCAACTTGGGTGCAAATAGGGCGTACGTAGGACGTAAGTAGGATGTAAGTAGGACATAAGTAGGTGCAACTAGGAAACAACAAGGGTGCAGCTAGGATGTAGCTTGCACCCTATAGAGGAGCAACTAGAGAGCAACTAGGGTACAAGAAGGACACAACTAGGGTGCAAGGTGGGCGCAACTAGGGCCTAAGTAGGGCACGAGTAGGGCACAACTAGGGCGAGTGGTTACAAGTGGTTGCGAGTGGTTGTGAGTGGTTGCGAGTGGTTGAGAGTCGTTGCGAGTCGTTGCGAGTGGTTGTGAGTGGTTGCGAGTGGTAGCGAGTGGTTGTAAGTGGTTCCGAGTGGTTGTGAGTGATTGCGAGTGCTTGCGAGTGCTTGCAAGTGCTTGTGATTGGCTGTGAGTTTTTGCAAGTGGTTTTGATTGGTTGCGCGTGGTTACAAGTGGTTGCAAGTGGTTGCAAGTCGTTGCGAGTGGTTGCAAGTGGTTGCGAGTGGTTGCGAGTGGCTGTATGTGGTTGCGAGTGCATGCAAGTGGTTGCGAATGGTTGCGAGTGGTTGCGAGTGATTGCGAGTGGTTGCGCTTGGTTGCGAGTGGTTGCGAGTGGTTGCGAGTCGTTGTGAGTGGTTGTGAGTGGTTGCGAGTGGTAGCGAGTGGTTGTAAGTGGTTCCGAGTGGTTGTGAGTGGTTGCGAGTGCTTGCAAGTGCTTGTGATTGGCTGTGAGTTTTTTCAAGTGGTTTTGATTGGTTGCGCGTTGTCACAAGTGGTTGCAAGTGGTTGCAAGTGGTTACGAGTGGTTGCAAGTGGTTGCGAGTAGTTGCGAGTGGTTGTAAGTGGTTGCGAGTGGATGCAAGTGGTTGCAAATGGTTGCGAGTGGTTGCGAGTGATTGCGAGTGGTTGCGCTTGGTTGCGAGTGGTTGCAAGTGGTTGCGACTGGTTGCATGTGGTTGCCACTGGTTGCGAGTCGTTGCGAGTGGTTGCAAGTGGTTGTGAGTGGTTGTGTGTTGTTGCGAGTAGTTGCGTGTGGTTGCGAATGGCTACGAGTGGTTACGAGAAGTTGCGAGTGGTTGCGAGTACTTCCAAGTGGTTGTGAGTGGTTGTGAGTGGTTGCGAGTAGTTGATAGTTCTTGTAAGGAGTTGTGATTTGTTGAGACTTGTTGTGAGTGGTTGCAAGTGGTTGCAAGTGATGGCGAGTTCCTGCAATCGGTTGCAAGTTGTTGCGAGTGGTTACAATTGGTTGCATATGGTTGCGAGTGGTTACGAGTGGTTGCAAGTGGTTGCGAGTGGTTGCAAGTGGTTGCGAGTGGTTGCATGTGGTTGCGAGTGGCTGTGAGTGGTTGCAAGTGGTTGCGAGTGGTTGCAGGTGGTTGCAAGTTGTTGAAAATGGTTGTGAGTGGTTGCGAGTGGTTGCGAATCGTTATGACTAGTTGCGAGTGATTGCAACTGGTTGTGAGTGGTTGAGAGTGGTTGCGAGTGGTTGCAAGTGGTAGGTTGTGGTTGCGAGTGGTTGCGAGTGGTTGCTAGTAGTTGCAAGTGGTTGCGAGTGGTTGCAAGTGGTTGCGAGTGGTTGCGAGTGGTTGCGAGTGGTTGCGACTGGTTATGAATAGTTGCAAGCCGTTGGCAGCGGTTCCGAGCGGTTGCGAGCCGGTGGGAGCGGTTGCGAGCGGTTGGGAGCAGTTCCAAGGGGTTACGAGTGGTTGCATGTGGTTGCGAGTGGTTACGAGTGGTTGCAAGTGGTTGCGAGTGGTTGTCAGTGATTGCAAGTGGTTGCGAATGGTTGCGAGTGGTTGCAAGTGGTTGCGAGTGCTTGCGAATGGTTGTGAATGTTGCCAGTCGTTGCCAGTAGTTGTATGTGGTTGCGAGTGGTTGCGAGTGGTTGCAAGTGGTTGCGAGTGGTTGCAAGTTGTTGCAAGTGGTTGCGAGTGGTTGCAAGTAGTTGCGAGTGGTTGCGTGTAGTTGCGAGTGACTGCAAGTGGTTGCGAGTAGTTGCGAGTGGTTGCATGTGGCTGTGAGTGTTTACAAGTGCTTACGAGTGGTCGCGAGTGGTTGCGAGTGGTTGCGAGTGGTCGCGAGTGGTCGCAAGTGGTCATGAATGGTTGCAAGTGGTTGCGAGTGGCTGCAAGTGGTTGCGAGTGGTCGCGAGTGGTTGCGAGTTGGTGCGAGTGGTTGCGAGTGGTTGCGAGTGGTTGCGAGTGATTATGGGTTCTTCCTAGTGGTTTCGAGTGGTTGCAAGTGGTTGCAAGTGGTTGTGAGTGGTTGCGGGTGGTTGCAAGTGGTTGTGAGTAGTTGCGAGTGGTTTTTTGTGGTTGCAAGTGCTTGTGAGTGGTTACAGGTGGTTCCAAGTGGTTTCAAGTGGTTTTGAGTGGTTGCGAGTAGTTGCGAGTGATTGCGAGTGATTGCAAGTCGTTACGAGTGGTTGCCACTGGTTGTGAGTGGTTTCAAGTGGTTGCGAGTGGCTGCGAGTGGTAACGAGTAGTTGTGAGTGGTTGGGAGTGGTTGCGAGTGGTTACTAGTGGTTGCGAATGGCTGCGAGTGGTAACGAGTAGTTGTGAGTGGTTGGGAGTGGTTGCGAGTGGTTACTAGTGGTTGCGAATGGCTGCGAGTGGTAACGAGTAGTTGTGAGTGGTTGGGAGTGGTTGCGAGTGGTTACTAGTGGTTGCGAATGGCTGCGAGTGGTAACGAGTAGTTGTGAGTGGTTGGGAGTGGTTGCGAGTGGTTACTAGTGGTTGCGAATGGCTGCGAGTGGTAACGAGTAGTTGTGAGTGGTTGGGAGTGGTTGCGAGTGGTTACTAGTGGTTGCGAATGGCTGCGAGTGGTAACGAGTAGTTGTGAGTGGTTGGGAGTGGTTGCGAGTGGTTACTAGTGGTTGCGAATGGCTGCGAGTGGTAACGAGTAGTTGTGAGTGGTTGGGAGTGGTTGCGAGTGGTTACTAGTGGTTGCGAATGGCTGCGAGTGGTAACGAGTAGTTGTGAGTGGTTGGGAGTGGTTGCGAGTGGTTACTAGTGGTTGCGAATGGCTGCGAGTGGTAACGAGTAGTTGTGAGTGGTTGGGAGTGGTTGCGAGTGGTTACTAGTGGTTGCGAATGGCTGCGAGTGGTAACGAGTAGTTGTGAGTGGTTGGGAGTGGTTGCGAGTGGTTACTAGTGGTTGCGAATGGCTGCGAGTGGTAACGAGTAGTTGTGAGTGGTTGGGAGTGGTTGCGAGTGGTTACTAGTGGTTGCGAATGGCTGCGAGTGGTAACGAGTAGTTGTGAGTGGTTGGGAGTGGTTGCGAGTGGTTACTAGTGGTTGCGAATGGCTGCGAGTGGTAACGAGTAGTTGTGAGTGGTTGGGAGTGGTTGCGAGTGGTTACTAGTGGTTGCGAATGGCTGCGAGTGGTAACGAGTAGTTGTGAGTGGTTGGGAGTGGTTGCGAGTGGTTACTAGTGGTTGCGAATGGCTGCGAGTGGTAACGAGTAGTTGTGAGTGGTTGGGAGTGGTTGCGAGTGGTTACTTGTGGTTGCGAATGGCTGCGAGTGGTAACGAGAAGTTGTGAGTGGTTGCGAGTGGTTCCAAGTGGTTGTGAGTGGTTGTGAGTGGTTGCGAGTGGTTGATAGTTCTTGTAAGGAGTTGTGATTTGTTGAGACTCGTTGTGAGTGGTTGCAAGTGGTTGCAAGTGGTTGTGAGTGGTTGCGAGTGGTTGCAAGTGATGGCGAGTTCCTGCAATCAGTTGCAAGTTCTTGCGAGTGGTTGCAATTGGTTGCATATGGTTGCGAGTGGTTACGAGTGGTTGCCAGTGGTTGCGAGTGGTTGCAAGTGGTTGCGAGTGGTTGCACGTGGTTGCGAGTGGCTGTGAGTGGTTGCAAGTGGTTGCGAGTGGTTGCAGGTGGTTGCGAGTTGTTGCAAATGGTTGTGAGTGGTTGCGAGTGGTTGCGAATCGTTATGACTAGTTGCGAGTGATTGCAAGTCGTTACGAGTGGTTGCCAGTGGTTGTGAGTGGTTGTCAGTGGTTGCAAGTGGTTTTGTGCGGTTGCAAGTAGTTGCGAGTGATTGCGAGTGATTGCAAGTCGTTACGAGTGGTTGCCAGTGGTTGTGAGTGGTTGTCAGTGGTTGCAAGTGGTTTTGTGCGGTTGCAAGTAGTTGCGAGTGATTGCGAGTGATTGCAAGTCGTTACGAGTGGTTGCCAGTGGTTGTGAGTGGTTGTCAGTGGTTGCAAGTGGTTTTGTGCGGTTGCAAGTAGTTGCGAGTGATTGCGAGTGATTGCAAGTCGTTACGAGTGGTTGCCAGTGGTTGTGAGTGGTTGTCAGTGGTTGCAAGTGGTTTTGTGCGGTTGCAAGTAGTTGCGAGTGATTGCGAGTGATTGCAAGTCGTTACGAGTGGTTGCCAGTGGTTGTGAGTGGTTGTCAGTGGTTGCAAGTGGTTTTGTGCGGTTGCAAGTAGTTGCGAGTGATTGCGAGTGATTGCAAGTCGTTACGAGTGGTTGCCAGTGGTTGTGAGTGGTTGTCAGTGGTTGCAAGTGGTTTTGTGCGGTTGCAAGTAGTTGCGAGTGATTGCGAGTGATTGCAAGTCGTTACGAGTGGTTGCCAGTGGTTGTGAGTGGTTGTCAGTGGTTGCAAGTGGTTTTGTGCGGTTGCAAGTAGTTGCGAGTGATTGCGAGTGATTGCAAGTCGTTACGAGTGGTTGCCAGTGGTTGTGAGTGGTTGTCAGTGGTTGCAAGTGGTTTTGTGCGGTTGCAAGTAGTTGCGAGTGATTGCGAGTGATTGCAAGTCGTTACGAGTGGTTGCCAGTGGTTGTGAGTGGTTGTCAGTGGTTGCAAGTGGTTTTGTGCGGTTGCAAGTAGTTGCGAGTGATTGCGAGTGATTGCAAGTCGTTACGAGTGGTTGCCAGTGGTTGTGAGTGGTTGTCAGTGGTTGCAAGTGGTTTTGTGCGGTTGCAAGTAGTTGCGAGTGATTGCGAGTGATTGCAAGTCGTTACGAGTGGTTGCCAGTGGTTGTGAGTGGTTGTCAGTGGTTGCAAGTGGTTTTGTGCGGTTGCAAGTAGTTGCGAGTGATTGCGAGTGATTGCAAGTCGTTACGAGTGGTTGCCAGTGGTTGTGAGTGGTTGCGAGTCGCTGCAAATGGTTGTGAGTAGTTGCAAGTGGTTGCGAGTGGTTGCGAGTGGTTGCCAGTGGTTGTAAGTGATTCCGCGTTCTTGCAATCGGTTGCAAGTTGTTGAAAGTGGAGGCAAGTGGTTGCGAATGGTTGTGAGTTGTTGTGAGTGGTTGCGATTGGTTGCGAGTGGTTGCGAGTTCTTGCAAGTGGGTGCAATTGTTTGCAATTGGTTGCGAGTGGTTGTGAGTGGTTGCAAGTGGTTGCAAGTGGTTGCGAGTGGTTGCTAGAAGTTGTGAGAGGTTGCTTGTGGTTGCGAGTGGCTGCGAGTGGTTGCAACTGGTTGCTAGTGGTTGCGAGTGGTTGCAAGTGGTTGCAACTGGTTGTGCGTGGTTGCAAGTGGTTAGGAGTGGTTGCAACTGGTTGCAAGTGCTTCCGAGTGGTTGCAAGTGGTTGCAAGTGGTTGTGAGTGGTTGCGGGTGGTTGCAAGTGGTTGTGAGTAGTTGCGAGTGGTTTTTTGTGGTTGCAAGTGCTTGTGAGTGGTTACAGGTGGTTCCAAGTGGTTTCAAGTGGTTTTGAGTGGTTGCGAGTAGTTGCGAGTGATTGCGAGTGATTGCAAGTCGTTACGAGTGGTTGCCACTGGTTGTGAGTGGTTTCAAGTGGTTGCGAGTGGCTGCGAGTGGTTGCAAGTGGTTGCAAGTGGTTGCGAGTTGTTGCAAGTGGTTTCGAGTGGTTGCGAGTGGTTGCGAGTGGTTGTGAGTGATTTGGAGTGGTTGCGAGTGGTTGCGAGTGGTTGCGAGTGGTTGCAAGTGGTTGCAAGTGGTTGTTTGTGGTTGTGAGTGGTTGCGAGTCGCTGCAAATGGTTGTGAGTAGTTGCAAGTGGTTGCGAGTGGTTGCGAGTGGTTGCCAGTGGTTGTAAGTGATTCCGCGTTCTTGCAATCGGTTGCAAGTTGTTGCAATTGGAGGCAAGTGGCTGCGAATGGTTGTGAGTTAATGTGAGTGGTTGCGATTGGTTGCGAGTGGTTTCGAGTTCTTGCAAGTGGGTACAATTGTTTGCAATTGGTTGCGAGTGGTTGTGAGTGGTTGCAAGTGGTTGCGAGTGGTTGCTAGTAGTTGTGAGTGGTTGCTTGTGGTTGCGAGTGGCTGCGAGTGATTGCGAGTCATTGCTAGTGGTTGCGAGTGGTTGCAAGTGGTTGCAACTGGTAGTGCGTGGTTGCAAGTGGTTAGGAGTGGTTGCAAGTGGTTGCAAGTGCTTCCGAGTGGTTGCGAGTGGTTGCGATTGGTTGCGAGTGCTTGCGAGTGGTTGCAAGTGGTTGCGAGTTGTTGCGTGTGGCTGCAAGTAGTTGCAAGTGCTTGCAAGTGGTTGCGAGTGGTTGCACGTTACTGCGAGTGGTTGCAATTGGTTTCATAAGGTTGCAAGAGGTTGCGAGTGGTTGCGAGTGGTTGCGAGTGGTTGCAAGTGGTTGCGAGTGGTTTTGAGTGATTGCGAGTGGCTGTGAGTGGTTGCAAGTGGTTGCGAGTGGTTGCAAGTGGTTGCAAGCTGTTGCAAATGATTGTGTGTGGTTGCGAGTGGTTGCGAGTGGTTGTGAGTGGTTGCGAGTGCTTGCAAGTGGTTGTGAGTGGTTGAGAGTCATTGCGAGTGATTGCAAGTGGGTACGAGTGGTTACGAGTGGTTGCGAATGGTTGCGAGTGGTTGCAGGTGGTTGCGAGTGGTTGCTAGTGGTTGTGAATGGTTGCGAGTGGTTGCGAGTGGTTGTGAGTGGTTGTGAGTGGTTGCAAATTGTTGCGAGTGCTTGTGAGTGCTTACAAGTGGTTGCAGGGCTTGCATGTGGTTGGGAGAGTTTGCGAGTGGTTGCGAGTTGTTGCAAGTGGTTGTGAGTTGTTGCGAGTGGTTGCCAGTGGTTGTATTTGGTTGCAAGTGGTTGCAAGTGGTTGCGAGTGGTTGAAGGTGGTTGCAATTATTCGCGAGTGGTTGTGTGTGGTTGCTAGAGATTACGAATACTCGCGAGTCATTGCGAGTCGTTACGAATGATTGCATGTGGTTGCAAGTAGTTGTGAGTGGTTGTGAGTGGTTGCGAGTGGTTACAAGTCGTTGCAAGTGGTTGTGAGTCGCTGTGAGTGGTTGCGAGTGGTTGCAAGTGGTTGAGAGTGGTTGCGAATGGTTGCAAGTGTTTGCAAGTGGTTGCAAGCGGTTGCAAGTGGTTGCAAATGGTTGTGAGTGGTTGCGAGTGGTCGTGAATGGTTGCAAGTTCTTGTAAGTGGTTGTTAGTGCTCGCAAGTTGTTGCGAGTGGTTGCAAGTGGTTGGGAGTGGTTGCGAGTGGTTTGGAGTAGTTGGGAGTGATTGGGAGTGGTTGCAAGTGGTTGGGAGTGGTTTGAGTTGTTGCAAGTGGTTGCGAGTGGTTGTAAATGGATGCGAGTGGAAACGAGTGATTGCAAGTGATTGCAAGTGGTTGCGAGTGGTGTCGAGTGGTTGCGAGTGGTGTCGAGTGGTTGCGAGTGGTTGCAAGCGGTTGTAAGTGGTTGCGAGTGGTTGCTCTTGGTTGTAAGTAGTTGCGAGTTGTTGCGACTGGTTGCGAGTGGTTGCAATTGGTTGCGAGTGGTTGCGAGTGGTTGTGAGTGGTTGTGAGTGGTTGTGAGTGGATGCAAGTTGTTGCGAATGGTTGCGAGTACTTGCGAGTGATTGCAAGTGGTTGCGAGTGGTTGCGAGTGATTGCAAGGTGTTGCAAGTTGTTAAGAGTGATTGCAAGTTTGCAAATGGTTGCGAGTGGGTGCGAGTGGTTGTGAGTGGCTGCGAGTGGTTGTGACTGGTTGCATGTGGTTGCGAGTGGTTGCATGTGGCTGCGAGTGGTTGTGAGTGGTTTTCAGAAGTTGCGAGTGGTTGCTTGTGGTTGCAAGTGCTTGTCAGTGGCTGTGAGTGTTTGCGAGTGGTTGTGAGTCCTTGCAAGTGGTTGTGATTGAGTGTGACTGGTTGTGAGTGGTTGCAAGTGGTTGCAAGTAGTTGTGAGGGGCTGCAGGTGGTTGCGAGTGGTTGCAACTATGGCACAAATACTGCACATGTAGGGTGAAACTAGGGTACAATTAGGACGTAACTAGGGCGTAGCTTGTACCAAACTAAGGCGCAACTATGGCGCAATTATGGTGAAACTAGGGCATAACTAGTGCGTAAGTAGTTGCGAGTGGTTGCGAGCCTTTGCGAGCGGTTGCGAGCGGGTGTGAGCGGGTGCAAGCTGTTGCGAGCGGTTGTGAGCGGTCGCGAGTGGTTGCAACTGGTTGCCAGCGTTTCCGAGCGGTTGCGAGCGGTTGCAAGCGGTCGCGAGTGGATGCAAGTGGTTGCGAGCGTTTCCGAGTGGGTGCGAGCGGTTGCGAGCGGGTGCAAGCGGTTGCACACGGCTGCGAGCGGTTGGGAGCGGTTGCAAGCGGTTATGAGCGGTTGCGAGTGGTTGCGAGTGGCTGCGAGTGGTTGCGAGTGGATGTGAGTCGTTGGGAGTGGTTGCGAGTGGTTGCGAGTTGTTGCGAGTGGTTCCTAGTGGTTACGATTGGTTGCGAGTGGTTGCGCGTAGGTGTGGGTGGTTGCGAGTGGTTGCAAGTGGTTCCTAGTGGTTGCGAGTGGTTGCAAGTGGTTGTGAGTGGTTGAAAGTGGTTGCAGGAAGTTGCAAGTGGTTGTGTATGGTTGCAAGAAGTTTTGAGTGGTTGCGAGTGGTTTTTGTGTGGTTGTGAGTGGTTAGGAGTGGTTGCAAGTGGTTGCGATAAATTGCGAGTGGTTACGAATGGTTGCGAGTGATTGCGAGTGGTTGCAAGTGGTTGCGAGTGGGTACCCGTGGTTGCGAGTGGTTGCAAGTGGTTGCTAGAGGTTGTGAGTGGTTGCAAGTGGCTGCGAGTGGTTGCAAGTGGTTGCAAGTGGCTGTGAGTGGTTGCGAGTGGTTGCGAGTGGTTGCGAGTGGTTGCGAGTGGTTGTGAGTGGTTGCGAGTGGTTGCGAGTTGTTGCTACTGGATGTGAATGGTTGCCTGCGGTTGCCAGTGGTCCGAGCGGCTGCAAGCCAGTGCGAGCGGTTGCCAGTGGTTCCGAGCAGTTGCAAGGAGTTTCGAGTGGTTGCATGTGGGTGCAAGTGATTACGAGTGGCTGTGAGTGATTGTAAGTGGTTGCGAATGGTTGGGAGTGGTTGCAAGTGCTTGCGAGTGCTTGCGAATGGTTGTGAATGTTGCCAGTTGTTGCCAGTGGTTGTAAATGGTTGCGAGTGGTTGCAAGTGGCTGCAAGTGGTTGCGAATGGTTGCAAGTTGGTGCAAGTGGTTGGGAGTAGTTGCACATAGTTGTGAGTGGTTGCGTGTAGTTTCGAGTGACTGCAAGTGGTTGCGAGTGGTTGCGAGTGGTTGCAAGTGGCTTTGACTGTTTGCAAGTGCTTACAAGTGGTTCCGAGTGGTTGCGAGTTGTTGCAAGTGCTCGCGAGTTGTCGCAAGTGGTTGCGAGTTGGTGCAAGTGCTTGCGGGTGGTTGCGAGTGGTTGCGAGTGGTTGCGAGTGGTTGCAAGTGGTTGTGTGTGGTTGTGAGTGATGATGGGTTGTTTCTAGTGGTTTTGAGTGGTTGCAAGTTGTTGCGAGTGGTCTTCAGTGGTTGGGAGTGGTTGCAAGAGGTTCTGAGTGGTTGCGAGTGGTTTTTTGTGGTTGCAAGTGGTTGTGAGTGGTTGCAAGTGGTTGCGAGTGGTTGCAAATGGTTTTGAGTGGTTGCGAGTGGTTGCGAATGATGTTGAGTGATTTCAAGTGGTTGCCAATGGTTGTGAGTGGTTGCGAGTGGTTGCGAGTGGCTG